>JASDQU010735792.1:30077-44212 GCA_032191745.1 Picea mariana | reverse complement strand
TCACCTTCCTTGTGTCCTCATCATGAATTTCATGGGATACATTTTCACTTTCAGGTGTCCTCTCTATTACAAAATTTTTCAATCCTTCCATGATCTCCTCTTTTAAACCATCCATCTTAGTATTTATTGCCTCCAACTTAGCTTCCATCTCTTGTAGTTCATCTTTTGTTACTGTATTGTTTTTTAAATCATTTATGTCCCTACGCATTTCTTCACCTTCATCAAGAGTCCAATTAGGATTTTCTAGAGGCTTATTTGGTGTAGAAGTTCTCATTTTGGGTGGCATGTTGGCCAAGTATCACTTTTGAACCTTGATTTTGAGGTGGTTATGCTGGACAATCTTTCTTTTGTTGTATCTCCAAAGTTTCGGCCCTTCTGGGTATAAAACTTTATTTTTTTTAGTTCTCTAATATTTCTTCTCTACAATGCCACAGGTAGGATCAAAATTGGATGTGCCAAGTGGAATTTACGGTAACTTCCCCACAACTTGCTGATTTTTTTCCTTTTAAGGAGATCTCACTTGTATAGCGTGCCCCGCACAAAATAAATGATATAAAATTCTTAAACTCGTACCATAAATACTACAGACTGTCCACTATCCAATGAAACCAGTCTCACTCAATTTGGATACTCTAGGAAGAAGTTATGTTTGTTTTACCTGGAACACCTTCTTGAGACTAGTCAATAGGACTAGTCAGATACCCTATCTTCCACAGGGTGTATCTACAAATTTAAGATGACCCAAAAGCTTAAATTCTTACCATAGATACCTTACTAATGTTTTGAATAGCCTCCAGATTTCAGTGTCTGAAAAGTTACATAAAAAATTTTATAGTAAAAATTCCGCAATGATTCAGTTTAGGATGATTCCAAAACCCTATCTTGCATAGGTTGTATCTCCGAAATTGTAAGGCCTCAGGAGCTAAAATTTTAACCCAACGCACCTTGATCCATTTACTAAATATCCTCCAATCCGTTACTTCTGCAACATTGTAGAAAAAAGTTATAGCAAAAATTCCAAGGTGTCTCAGATGTAGCAACGAAACCCCAAGACCTTGAGCTATGATACCATATGTTAAGAACCAAATATCAATATAGCATAGAAAAACCTCAGAATAAGTACTCAATGCCTTGAAAAAGAGAGAAACTTAGATAATAAGCCTCTTCGATGTGGCAACCTCTTTATGCCCACATAAATGTAAAATTACAAGATGATTCAAAATGAAAATGTCTCCTTGGTATATATAAGAGACTAGGAGTTATAATTACAACTAATGGACTAAAGACGACATAAATAAAATAACATTACTAATATAATATGCCTTAATTAAGGGGTAATGAGCCACTATTTAGGGCTTAACACCTGTCCAGTCAACAACCTATCCACGTCACTGTACATTGAGCTGCCAATTGTACCTTTCCATGTCATCTAGTACAGTCATACTACCTGTACAGTCAGCTTCCATGTGGCACTGTACGAATTGTACAATCATCATTTTTTTGCCTATTTATCCAAATGAACATATCATGATATCTGGAGCATACGACGTATGTTTGAGCCCGTTCAAGTTGCGTTGGGTTCGTATCAACGAGGCCTACACACATGTCTATTTTGAAGAGATTCTGAGCACTTTTATTTTTAGGCCTTTCTGAGCCCCATCTGGCTGCTCCTGTATCCAATTCTGGATCACACCTTCCCACTAAATACCTTTTGGTCCGCAAAAGGTTAATTACCATTCATCAAGTTTGGGATAGGCTACTCGACTTGTTCCCTATCTTTTAACTCTGTCCTATGTACCTGTCTCATCAAGATCAACTGTAAAACAATCATGACAACTGACAACATATTGTTAGCCATTTGTACCCTGTCACATCTTACTGAATCCACTATCATCCATTTTGAAAACATTACTAATGATAGAATAAAAAATATGACTGCAAATGAGCTGATATGTTTATAATACTTGCACGACATTAGCTTATCTTGAAGCAAACTGTGATTGATTTTCCATTCGACAATCATCTCACGTTTTTTCTTAAGATCGATTACTTGATTTGAAACAACTATAGGTGTGTGTCTTGCTTGAGCTACCTTTCTTAATTGTTCCATAGTTTGAAGATATTTATTTGTCTTTACATGATGAGCATGAACCACATATTCTTGACCCGCTTTGGTTAAGTGATATTGATTGTTTTCCCTGTAGAAGATTTCTTTACAATCATACAAGTAAGGTCTGCCTAAGACCATTCCACATTAATTTAGTGGCACCACATCACATGTTACCTCATCCACAAACTTAGATGAAATTGAAAATTTTAATGTGCACTGCTTTGTTATGTGCAATTGATGATTGTTGCTTATCCATTTAAGTGTGTAAGGCTTATGATGCACCTGTGTTTTTAATCCCAATTGCTTAACCAATTCCTTTGAAATTAAGTTAGATTAATATCCATTATCTATCAATGTGTCTACCTTAGTATGTCATATAATGACCCTTAAGTGACACAATTTACTTCTAGCATCAAATCCACCACCAATTTTACTTGTCATACCAATCAATGAGACCTTAGATTCATCACTTGAATCTGATCCCAAGTCTGTTGGTCGTGTTGTTGCTGCAACTATTTGCCTCCCTTTCTTCTCTTTGAATCACTTTGGCCTCTTCTCGTGATGCAATTTCCAACAACAGTACTCATCATTCCTTTCTTTCTTGCAATGCTTGCAAGATGGCTTATCTTCCTTCTTTCCATGCCACTTCCTTTTGTCCTCTTTCCTTGAAGACGATTCCCCTAATACACCAACCCCTATTTTTCCTTCTTCAATGTATGTCGCTTGAACATAAACCTCATCAAGATTAGTTGGTCCAAACATGAATACAATATTTCGAATATGTGCAGGTAAAACTCCTATATACTTCATAAAAGTTTCTTGGTTATGTAAAGGAATATCTAACATCAATGCCATTTTACGAAAGCCATCTGTGTATTCTTGCACTGTTTGTCCTTTTCTTAGTTTAAGAGATTTCCATTCAATTAACGCTTTCTCTTTATAACCCAAAGGATAGAATTGCTTTCTAAGTGCAGAAATAAAACTTTGCCATGATGGAAATACATTACCCACTTGTTGCATTCCATTTTTCAACTTGCTTTGCCACCAGATGAGTGTTGTGCCTACAAGTCTAAGTGATGCCAACTTGATCTGAGTTTCCCCATCCTTGATCTATTGCACACTGCAATAAACCTCCATCTGTCTGACCCAATTTTCAAGTCTCTCTGCATTAACTTCACCATCATACATAGGTAATTCAAATTTCACATCAATTTTTAATAAAGACATTTCTTGTTTATGTTTATGGACATGTTTCTCTACAGTGGATTTAGAACTTGAACTTGAAGAAGAAGGAGAAGATGGAGGTGAAGGAGGAATTTGAGGAGGATCCTCTCCTTCTTCACTTTTTCCCTTTGAATATTCACCTAGATTAGGTCACTTGTGTTCCAAGTAATCCTCATACAAAACCTTCATCATCTCCGACATGGCGAAGAAAGTTTTTCAAAACTCTTTCTCATCCTGAGAAAGTCCCTCTTCCAATGCCATCTTCTCGCTTTCAAAAGTTCTCTTTCTCAATCCAATCAATGGATTCTATTCAAAAAGGTCTCATTCACCACGATGTATCTTTTTCCTGGTAATCATGCAAAACTCAAATCCAAACATCAACTAGCTCTAATACCACTTGATCCGAAAAGATCTTTTAAATGACAATGGTCAAGTTATTATGCACGTGTTAATTAACCATTTAGGAAGCTGAATGAAAGAGGAAGAATATAAAGAAACATTGCAGCCATGGTAACATATTCAAATCTGAAAGTAAACATAATGAAACAACAAACCATAACAAGAGACATTTATAACAGAGTTCGACAATCTCACCTACGTCTCTGGGCCTTTGTCTCAGTGGGTGAGGTTTTATTATTTCTATTCAAAGAATTAAAAGTACATCACAATAGTGTCAAAAAGGTTACAAACTAATCTGGTCTTGTTCTACCGTATCTCTAGAACCCAACAAAAGAAACGACACTCAAAATGGATGACCAGAGCTCCTAGAAATGGCCCACAAAGCTGCTCTCCTCAACAACTTCCCTATTTAAAAATGGCTTTGGCTTGGAAAATATTCAACATAACTGTGTTCTGAACCTCCTCCATGGATTCAAGAATCCCTGGTTTATATAGATCTGAAGTTGGTAATCATCTACCAACTTGCCCCCAAGATCTGGCCTAAAAAAGGGCCAAATATCCCCCCAAAAAGACCAAAATCTCAAAACCTACTGAGAAAATGCAATTAAAATCACTATTATATAGTTTTAAACCCACTCCTGAGAAATATTAGGGCAACACCCCTTATTAGCTGGCCCTTGGTCATGTGGCATGGTCCATGTGGTCAAGGGCTAACCTCCTGGTGTGCTAGCCCCTTAGCTCTCGACCCTGGTCCTGTGCTGATGGTGCATGTGGCCTTAACCTAGTCCTCTGTGCACTAACTGTGATAAGCCCCCATTGAAGAAGCCCTTGGTTACGCCCCTTGGTCAGCGGGCTAGCCYAGCTAACTTGGGATAACCCTTATCCACCCACGCTAAGMACTAAAAGACCGAGTCATATGGTAAAGGGTAGCTAGAAYCGAGGGATGGAAAGATCCGGTGCTATCCGTTGCACGACAACACATAACACTTGGGCATATCACATAAGCGTATGGTATGTTTGTGACCGRGGGCTGGTGTCTAGGCCCCAACCCTATTCTCCTCCACCCAAAACCTTTACACACTTTAAATAATATGTTTTCTCATTGTATAACAAGTAACATATGCGGGTGGGCGGGCTAGGCCGGCCCTGCCAAGCCATTCGCCCTGCCGAGGTCACAGGTTCAAACCTCATGGAGTCCAAAATTTTTCAATAAACATTAACCAACCAATGGATGCCATGTGGCAACCCATGTCTGGGCCACATGGCACCTTCCCATATGCCATCTGAACTACCAAGTGTTAACACTTGATGTCTGGGCCACTGTACCTACCACGTAAGCATTGTACGGACGTGCCACATGTCACCCTTGTAGTGGTGACACATGTCACTCCCTGATTGGTCCATGTATACCTTCCCAATCAACAACCTTTCCACATCACTGTATGGTTAGCTACCAACTATACCTTTCCACGTCAGATAGTACGATTGTACGACCTGTACAGTCAGCTTCCACGTGGCACTATACAGACTATACGAACTATATAATCATCATTTTTTACATGTTTGGCCAAATGAGCAGATTGTGATATATGGAGCATACGACGTCCGTTTGAGCCCATTCAAGTTGCGTTGGGTTTGTATCAAAAACGCCTATGCACATGTCCATTTTGAAGATATTCTAAGCACTTTGATTTTTAGGTCTTTCTGAGCCCCATCTAGCTACTCCTAGATCCAATTCTAGATCACTAAGGGCCTCTAAGGAATAAGGACCTCGCCTTATTATGCACCCATTAGAATCTTCATGAGTGATTGTCTAAGTCTTCCCTCATGACATCGTGGGTGTCTCGAACTAGGTAGTCGTTAACCTACAATTTGAGCCACGATGAGAGTGCTAGTAGGCTATGGTAGGGCTAGTACCACACCTCTCCCTCAATATGTATGGTTTTTTTTCATGCCCCTTTAATAATAATGAGAGTCTGATTAGAAAGCAATTGTCAGCCTGCATCCATCAACGAAACATGTCAACAATCCATAAAAACATCATAATATACCTGCTCATATGTGACATATGCATAAACAAAAATACCCAAACTATATACAATCCACTCCCTGATTCAATATGGAGTCCAAGGAGGTCAACCGATGCCATTGATATCCTTAATCTATCAAGTGTCCTACACACTTAGGAGAAACCCATCAATATCACCTGTCTATACATAGATAATCAAATGACCTAACATCATAATCCATAAGCATCATCATCATATCCATAAGCGAAGCAAACAATCATATAATGAACTGGATCACTTCCACTCAAGTGTCCTCAAAGAATAAGTCAAATCATGTGTGCAGAAGAGTGCGATGTTACATACACCCCCTCTTATTTTAAACTTCGTCCTGAGGTTTCATAGTATATAAGTGAAAAATATAAAGTATCTGACAAGATCTAAATGTCTAGCTATCAAACAAAAATGGAAACTACTGGCGCATATCATATGCGTCCTCCTAGGTAGCTGAGTATGGAATATAATTGTCCCGGTGGACCTTGACCTAATTGACTATTTGACACTGTAGTTGTCGAATGCGATGGTCCAGATTGTGGATTTTCTCCACCGTGAGCGCACCCTCATCCGATACCTACAAATAACTCATGTCAATCACATGTTTAGGATCGCTAACATAATGTCTCAAGACGGATACATGAAAAATTTCTTGCATACACCTCAAAGAATTAGGCAAGGCGAGTCAATAGGCCATGGTACCTTTATTTTCCACAAATTCTAAAGGTCACACAAACCTAGGAGAGAGTTTAACACCCTTTCCAAACTTGATCAAACTCTTGTGTAGTTTCACCTGCAAGAAGAATCGATCTCCAACTTCATAACTACGGTCAACGTGATGTGCATCGACATAACTCTTATTCTGATCCTGCGCTTCCTTGATCCTTAGTATTATCGTTTGCATTTTCTCTTCCATTTCTTGGATTGCTTCTGGTCCTACCGAGACCCTATCCTCAAGTCGATCCCAATTCAAAGGCATCTGACATGGTCACCCGTAAAGAAACTCAAAAGGCACCATATTAATGGTTCTTTGATAGTTGTTGTTGTATGAAAAATCTACCAGTGACAAGAACTCCTCCCAATGCTTTTGTTGGTCCATCACATACATATGCAACATATCTTCCAATATTTGGTTCATTTATTCTATATGACCTTCTGTCTTTGGGTGATAAGCGGTACTAAAATTAAGTTGGGTTCCCAAGGCCTCTTGGAAACTAGTCCAAAATCATCTGGTAAACATCGATCCTCGACTAGATATGATCCTTTTTGGCATGCCATGTAATCTCACTATCTCGTTGATAAAGATTCTAACTATGTCTAGCACCTGATACGTCATACGCACATGGATAAAATGTGCACTGTTTGTCAGAGTGTCAACTACCATGAAAATTGATTCATGCCTCCTTGCCATTAGCGACAATCCAACAATGAAGTCCATCAAAATGACCTCCCATTTCGATTCCAGAATAGCATGTGGTTTTAGTAATCCTGTCGGATGTCTATGTTCAGCCTTCATCTGCTGACATTCTAGAAATCTCGCCACGTAGTTAACTATGTCTGCCTTCATTCCTTTCCAGAAGAATAAGGGTTTAAGGTCTGCCCTCATCTTTGTGACTCTTGGATGAGCCATGTACATAGCTCTATGAGCTTCGTTTAAGATCAAACTTTTCAACTCATCGCTAGAAGGTACGCAAATATGGTTATTATATCTCATTAATCCATCATTGTCCACAGTAAATCCTTTGAATTTTGGTACCAACATGGTGTCTTGTCCGATAAATTCGTTAACCTCCTTATACCTATCATCGTCGCACTGTATAGTTAGAATCTTTTCACGAAGATTTGTCTGAAGAGGTATCACTGAAAATATGCATGGTCTCTGACTCAATGCATCAACCACTATGTTCATTGTTCCTTTTATGTAGGTAATCTTGAAATTGTACTCGCTAAGCAGTTCTGACCAATGCCTTTGTCGCGCTTTCAAGTCACTTTGCATAAAAATGTGCTGCAAAATACAATGGTCTATTTTCAATTCGAATTTATGTCCAATCAGGTAGTGTCTCCACACTCTCAGGGCATACACAATGAAAAAAAAATCTAGATCATGCATCACATAGTTCTCCTCCTGCTTTCTTAACTTTCTTGATGTGTAAGCAATCACTCCACCATCTTGCATCAAGACTTTGCCTAAGCCTTCCTTGGATGCGTCCGTGAATACCAAAAATTCCTTGTCCATGTTAGGGAATTTTAGTATCGGCGTTGTTGTCAACATTTACTTGAGCCTTCGAAATGATTCTGCACATTTCTTAGTCCATACAAACTTCTTATTTTTCTTCTGCAACTCTGTAATCGGATTTTCTATCTTCGAAAAACCCTCGACGAACCGTGGATAATATCTTGCTAAACCCATGAAGCTACGTACTTCTAGGACATTCGTCGGTGCAGGACATTGAATAATAGCCTCTACCTTCGCTAGATTCACAACAATACCTTCGTTGGAGATGACATGCCCTAAATAATGAAGCTTCGATTGATAAAAAAATCATTTCGACAGTTTCCCATATAATTTTTTCTGTCGTAGACACTGTAGTACCAAGAGAAAAATGTTCATCATGTTCTTCTATCATCCGAGAATATATCAAAATATTGTCAACAAATACTTGAAAAAACTTGTCAAAGTATTCATGGAACACCCCATTCATCAATCTCATGAATACCCCAGGGGTGTTTGTCAGTCCAAATGGTAAAATGGTAAACTTTTAATGTCCAAACTTCGTCTTGAAGGAGGTCATAGGAATGTCTTCCTCCTTAATTCGTAACTGGTGATACCCTAATCTCAAGTCGATCTTTGAAAACACCATTGTGCCCTTCATTTGATCAAACAAATCGTCTGTTCTCGGCAACGGATATTGGTTCTTGATCATTGCCTTGTTCAATTAACGATAGTCAATGCAGAGTCTCCACATCCCATCCTTCTTCCATATGAAAATAAAAGGTGCACCCCAAGGATATACACTTGGATTTACAAGTTCTAGGTCCAAAAGCTCCTTTAGTTGCATTTTCAACTCCTGTATCTCAAGGTTCGACATCCAATAAGGCGTTATTGCTATCAGTTTAATTCTAGGTTTTAAGGTGATGGTAAATTCCAATTCTCTTTCGGGTGGAAAACCTGGTAACTCTTCTAGGAATACATCGGCAAACTCTTGTACTACTGAAAGTTTTTCTACTCCTTCCTCCATGCCCTTTTCATTCAACACAAGGATTACACATAGCTTGCATCCCTTGCGCATGATCTTCCATAGCTATAGGGAAGATATGAACCTCAGGGAAACTCCATCGTTCCTTCCTACAATCACTTGTCTCTGTCCCTCATCATCGACCAAACTCAACCATTTTGTCTTACTTTTGAGAATCACCTCATGCGATTCCAACCAGTCCATATCGATCATGATGTCATAAGATCCTAATATCATGACGTACAGGTTGGCCCTCATGAAAAAATATCCCAGGTTAAGGCTATAGTCCATAACCTTTGCTCCAACATTCTGCTTGGCTCCCGAATCCATTTCCACGTAGCTAAACTCATCTCGTTCGAGTGTCTTTACCTTAATTCTTTTTAGCACTGCACTATAAATACATCTCTTTGTAGCATGTGGATCTATCAAAATACTAAAGGTCTGGTCATCTATGGTACCTAACGTCTTGAGCATAGTAGACTAGTGCTTGACCTGACGGTTATTCACCGCTACATGAATATGGTGGGCCTTTCCCAAATCTCCTACTATAGTGTGTCTAATTGACTCGGATGCTCTGGATCTCTCAATTGGGAAGTCACAATGGTAATGTGGCTCTCCACATGTCCAACATTTGGTATTCGGTCCAATAATCTTGGTCCCTGAAGTTGAATTTTATGGCCCACCAACCTGGAACCCTAGTCTGTTCTGTTGAACATGCCTGAAATGTTGTTGCTGTGGTTGAAGTTCCTGCTAGTGTTGTGGTCCTCTGTAGGGAGTTCGTTGTTGAGGTGTCGGTCTCTATGGTGTGGTGAACTTGGATCCTCTTGGAGTGCTTTGATACCCTGATGGATCTCTAGCCGATGTCCGATGTTGTTGTGTACCAACACTCGCCTGTCTTATCGGTCTCGCAGGAGTCCTACTCTGTCCCTCGCTGAATAGCTCCTCCTCAGCTATGAGGGCCTTCTGGACAACATTGTGCAACGTCTGAGGCATCAAAATCCTTACTTTCAAACAAATGTTGACATTAAGGCCGAACACGAACTTGTTGACATTAAGCTTCTCGGTGTTCAAATGAGGAGTGTTGGAGCCACCTTTTTATTTTTTGGTTCAAATTTATTTTAAAGTTCAAATTTCGGTTCTTAAGTTCTTTTTCGCTTCGTGATATTCACCTACTGAAAATATTAGTAGTCTTGACATGCGAAATAGAGGGGGATGTGATGTTTCATAAGTTACCACTTTTTATCGTTAAACAAAGGTTGTTGTTTTTCGTACCTTGGAATATCGCTCTTCGGGAGTTACAAGTCACAAGATTTACAAACCCTGATGTGTGAGGTCGCGAAAAGTTTCAAAAGCTTACCTCAGGTGAAAGCTAAGAGTGGGACCATGTAAACCCCAGTCAAATGCTGTCGGGATTTCGCGTCTTGGCGTTCACTCTCTCCTAAAACATTACTGCTAAAACTCTAAAAGATGAAACCATGAAACTTTTACCTAAGTAACTCGGGTTAGAGTCAAGGTTGATTAGTCTTGACCATGATTTAAGTTCCTCTGGATTTCGCGACTCAGCATACCTTCCTCCCGGAAACAATACCTTTGAAGTTCCGAGCCGCAAAGTCGCGATACAAATTAAAGCATAATAAATTAAAACACTTAATACTAGTTATGTCCTCACTTAGCTAAATCAAATAATCACAATCTCGGGTCTTACAGGCTCGAAAGGTCAGAGTTAAAAGTCCCGTTACGACGAACGCCAAAATGTTGATTTAAATCCTGATTAAGGAAGCCAAGCCAACCTAATCAATGTTTAATGCAAATGATAATAATGCATAGTTTACGAGGTAATTTCAAATGTTCCTTGTGCCAGCTTGTGCCATGAACCATCAAATTTTATGGCATTAATTGGAAATAAGGCGAAATGACAAAGTAAGGATATGTTTTTTATTGCCAAAATATCTATCTAATTATGATTGGACCATTCTGTTCGTAAGGACATCGATATGTTAAATGGTCGAAGATATAGATCTTTTGCTTCCTATTTTATTCATAAAGTTCATTTCTATCCCGCACAGAGAAGTTTTTCTCAGTAAGCTAACTTCTATATGTATACGCATTTTTATTGCAGAAGAGCTAAGTTACAATCCCCTGTCATGGCCCCGCGAAAAGTATCCAAGGCAAGCAGTGAGGTTTTAGGAAAATGTTCTGATAATATTTCAGATACTTCACCTCGAAGCATTGATTCCATACGAACCTGGTCATACGTCTCATAGGTGTTGCAATCACAGTTGGTGAACTACTCAGACGATTCTAGTGACAACATACGACATCACTACCAAATACAAGATCGTTGTCTAGGCAGAGATGCACAAAGTAGCGGCCCGACCATGTCTTCTACCTTACTATGACATCATCCGATGGGCGCTAGATCATGTAGACATCCCTACCAGAACCATCATCAGTGAGTAGGGGGTGACTGTTGGGAACTTCAGACCAGAAAGCTTACAGGTTATGTACAAATTACCACCCACGTCAGACTTCGCGTACAATGCAGAGTTTCTAGATGGTTTTAAACAAAAGGAATGCGAGCAATACGTGAAAAGTTTATCTGATTTGATCAAGGATTAGGTCTCACACCCAGCAAAGTTCAGGGCAGACAACAATGGAATTTATTCCATATCTTCTTTGGAACCACAGTTCAAATACGTAGCGATGATGACCTGTAGATTGTACAGGAGGGAAGACACCATGCATTTTTTCCTCCAATGGGTGCCCTTGATATACTCAGTAGCAGAAGGCTCTTCTTTCGAATGGGCCAAAATGTTATTTGATAGTCTGACCAATCGGATTACAGAATATCAAACGCAGAAAGAGAGCGGGAAAGTTGCTTCATTTTTCATGTCTGCATACCTCATGGACGCAGTATGTTCCATGACGCCTTTTCCTTTGATGAATTGGAGTTGGACTCCATCGGATGCTGATCCAGTCCATGTATATCATTCTAAACTTTGGGAGGACAAGGCTTTGGATTTCGTATACAAAATCTTCAACTGGGTAATGGTACTGATGCATGTTGCCATCTTCGGTAATCCACCACCCAGGATAGCGGATAGCATCATGAAAAATTTAAGTAGAGTGGACGATTGGTATGTGGAGAAAGAATTCTCATACATCAGGGTTTTTGGCACTTCCATCCCTCCGCATGCTTTACCCTTACTTATACCCAACAGGCTGGGTTGTCGTGAGATCGCCAGGCAAACTGTAATTGGCGGTATAAGTAAAGAACTGAAAAGGTATTCAAAAAAGGTATGGCCACCTTTTCCTATTCATTTAAACACCTATTCATTATTAGACTTCGGGCATGCAAAGGCCGAGGAAACAGCCTTAGAAGATATAAATTTGGTTCATATCGAATTCAAGAAACACGATCCACACGGTCGTGAGTAATCATTTGGCCAGCTGTGGCCTTAAAATATTTGAGCATGAGAATTTGCCGCATGATGATATTTTCCGAGGTGCGAAATCTTATGATGAAGTTTTGGCTCGAATACAAGCCCTGTAGCTCGAAGAGAGGGCCGATGTTGTCAGATTCCAAGAGCATAGGCAGAGTTGCCTTTGTCTAGTATTATGGGGTGAGAATTCGACGACCGTGGACGTGAAGAAAACAAAGGCCGAAGGCTCCAAAGGTTCAACGCCCAACCAAGAAGAACAACAGGATAAAGAAGAGCAAGCTGGGGGATCGAAACAGGAAGCCAAGGATTTCGGTCCTCTAAGCGAGTCAACTTCGGTCATTACTCCCAGGAAATATTCTAAAAAGGTTTGCAATCCCATCGCCTCCATTACCCCCCTACAGTCTGCAAAGGAAATCCCGGACGCAGGTTGGATTTTGGGTGAAAAATTAACACCTATATCAGTTGAAGAGATACCTCTGAATGAATTCTTCTTCGATAAGAAGAGGAAGGTGGTTGTGAGACAAGAACTCTGCCAAGAGGTAGGTACTGTCTCTAAGAAATATAAAATTTTAACTAATGGGAAAGATATGAAGAAAGTAGAGTCCGCGATGCAAATAGCAGGAACATTGGGGGCATTCGCCATGACGAATCAATATTAAGTCAGGATTCTAAAGGATCACCTAAAACGAAAGAATCGTTTAATCAAGACACTAGAGGCTAAACTATCTACAATAGAGGCTGCTTCTAAAGATCAGGCAAGTGCGACTTTAGAGCAAGCAAGTATAAAAGATCAAAAAGAAATCGAGCGGCTTAAAGTCAATCTCGAACAGACACAGTTGAAGGTTCAGACAAGTCAAACTCAGATAAGCCAGCAGGGAGAATTAATAGACCAGCTTCGGGCCAAACTAGAATTCGCTGAAATTCAGGTAATTGATATCGAGATATTTCAATCCCAAGCAATAGAGATCAGAAAAAGGTTATCGACGACATAGTAGAGTTTGCTTGCAAAAGTGGAAACAATTCAAAGCAGCTTCCAACTCATTGATCAGGTGTTGGAAAACCTCTCTCTTAAAGAAAGGGACACTGGAGCAGCTCGGGTGGCATTCCAGGAGGCTATTATAGCCACAACGAGAAGGGAAGAAAGAAGTGGTTGTATTTTTCCCATCGCAGAGCAGACCAGGGGTAATATCTTGTTGAAAGAATGGGAGAGAAATATATCTAAAGGCAAACAACAAGCTACGAAGCTGAGGAAATCTTGTGAAGAAATTTTCGGTTTGTTAAGTGAGATTTGTTTGGGTTCTGATGATGAAAGTGGCATGGATATACAGGGTCAGATCAATATAGCTAAATATATGCTAAATATCAAGGAAAATGAAGAAAGAGAATTAGCCGAAATATCACAAATAACTCAAACAGACATCGTGCAAATAGACAAATGGCTAATTAAACCGAGTATGTTGTTATGCTCTATCAATGCCAAAGATCAGCATGTGGAGGGAAAGCTTGCACTATTGATGAAAGACTACTATATTTTTGAGGCAAATAATCAAGCAGAGCCATCTAAGTTGATATCACAGCTGGTGGAGAAGTGCATTATTTGCACAGAGCATGCGAAGAGGCAGGTTTCAGGTACCAAACGAGAACAGAGATAAAGAAACAAAAC
>JASDQU010735792.1:12241-25112 GCA_032191745.1 Picea mariana | reverse complement strand
AGATCTCCAAAACATCGTAAAGGTCCCATAAATCTAATTGATTATTAAAAAGTACAGTTACTTGCTCTGGGCCCTAATAATTTTAACTTAAAACACAGATAGGTGGTAATTAAAACAAACATAAAGTGAAGCATCTCTGGGGAAGGGTTTTCAAAAAAGCAGTTTTAATTTTCGACCCCTGCCCCTCAGCATACAAACATCTGTCCGTCACCTTTCTTTCAGTCCTCAGATTTGTCTTCTTAAAAATACCAAGTGTCTTTTCGGATATATATACGTAGGGAGAAGAGATTATGTTTAAACTTTGAAAGCTATAAGCGTGTTTTGGAAAGAAGGATGGTCTTCACAACTCCTCGGTCTCTTACTAAACAAGTTATGCATAGGTGGATCCTGACTTTTCTAGTTTTTCCAACAGTTTTGAAGGGTTAAGGCTTACTCAAAGGAAAACCCTCAGAAAAATGTTTCCCCTTTTTCTCCCTGCGGACCCAAGGTGGTGTGAAAGTCAAAGGAAGGTTGGCACCGAGTAATCAAAGTAAGTTGATAGACCTACATTGCAAAATATTACACAGATATCACCCCTCATACAATCTGATTGCCCCCACTTCGTATTCTAAAAAGAAAATTATAAGACAGATGATGAAAGGAAAGTCATATCTAATTGTACATCTAGTATAAAGAGACGATGAAAGAAAATTCAGAAATGATTTCCCTCATCTCAGCGTTTAAATGCATAAATACATTTCGAAGTGGTGAAAGGAAATTCAACAAAAAAGGGGCAGACAACTTCACCGGGGTACTGAACAGGCCCACTAGTAGTGAAGCAATATCTAAGATATCTGTAAGGCTGTTATACATGAATATCACTCAACTCTGGTAATCAACTTTCTCGAGACCGGATCCACATCCTAAGTCCAGACGAGACTCCTCGATTAAAAAATGCCATAAATTTCATTGGATGTAAGCCAAAAAACCTGCAAAGATCTGTTGGATTTCCTAGAACTGTTTTGATTTTTCCTAATGCAGACCTAAACTTAGTAAAGAGAAAGAGAAAGTTGCGAAAGGGATTGTAGCTGAGTGAGAAATATATTTGAGTATTGAAAATCCTTACAGCAGTGAAAGACAAAAATCTTTTCTTCCCTCGGTTTATCTTTTCCCTAAAGCAAGTTTCATAGAAGTGAAATCAGTGACTCCATTTACCCAATACAGGCACGTGGTCTACTGTTCTTCCTGCTTCACAGGCAAACAAGATCCCTAGTTGGAGCTTATGTTGGAGCCGCCTTTTTATTTTTTGGTTCAAATTTATTTTAAAGGTCAAATGTCCGTTCTTAAGTTCTTTTTCGCTTCGTGATATTCACCTACTGAAAATCTCAGTAGTCTCAACATGCGAAATAGCGGGGGATGTGATGTTTCATAAGTTACCACTTTTTATCGTTAAACGAATGTTGTTGCTTTTCGTACCTTGGAATATCGCTCTTTGGGAGTTACAAGTCACAAGATTTACAAACCCCGATGTGCGAGGTCGCGAAAAGTTTCAAAATATTACCTTAGGTGAAAGGTAAGAGTGGGACCATGTAAACCCCAGTCAAATGCTGTCGAGATTTCTTGTCTCATCGTTCACTCTCTCCTAAAACATTACTGCTAAAACTCTGAAAGACAAAACCACAAAACTTTTACCTAAGTAACTTGGGTTAGATTCAAGGTTGATTAGTCTTGACCATGATTTAAGTTCCTCGGGATTTCGTGACTCGGCATACCTTCCTCCCGGAAACAATATCTTTGAAGTTCCGAGCCACGAAGTCGCGATATAAATTAAAGCGTAATAAATTAAAACACTTAATACTAGCTACGTCCTCATTTAGCTAAATCAAATCATCACAATCTCGGGTTTTAGAGGCTCGAAAGGTCAGAGTTAAAAGTCCTCATACGGCGAATGCCAAAATGTTGATTTAAATCCTGATTAAGGAAGCCAAGCCAGCCTAATCAATGTTTAATGCAAATGATAATAATGCACAGTTTACGAGGAAATTTCAAATGTTCCTTGCATCAGCTTGTGCCATGAACCCTCGAATTTTATGGCATTAATTGGAAATAAGGCGAAACGACAAAGTAAGGATATGGTTTTTATTGCCAAAATCTCTATCTAATTATGATTGAACCGTTCTATTCGTAAGGACATCGATATGTTAAATGGTCGAAGATATAGATCTTTTGCTTCCTATTTTATTCATAAAGTTCATTTCTATCCTGCACAGAGAAGTTTTTCTCAGTAAGCTAACTTCTATATGTATACGCATTTTTATTGCAGAAGAGATAAGTTACAATCCCCTCTCATGGCCCCATGAAAAGCATCCAACGCAAGCGCTGAGGTTTCAGGACAAGGTTCTGATAATATTTCAGATACTTCACCTCAAAGCGTTGATTCTGTACAAACTTGGTCATACGTCTCAGAGGTGTTGCAATCACAGTTGGTGAACTACTCAGACGATTCCAGTGACAATGAAACGTACGACATGACTACCAAATACAAGATCGTCATCCAGGCAAAGATGCACAAAGTAGCGGCCCGACCACGTCTTCTACCTTACTATGACATCATCCGATGGGTGCTAGATCATGTAGACATCCCTACCAGAACCATCATCAGCGAGTAGGGGGTCACTGTTGGGACCTTCAGACTAGAAAGCTTACAGGTTATGTACAAATTACCACCCACGTCAGACTTCACGTACAATGCAGAGTTTCTAGATAGTTTTAAATAGAAGGAATGCAAGCAATACGCAAAAAGTTTATCTAATTTGATCAAGGATTGGGTCTCAATCCCAGCGAAGTTCAGGCTAGACAGCAATGAAATTTATTCCATATCTTCTTTGGAACCACAGTTCAAATACGTAGCGATGATAACCTGTAGATTGTATGGGAGGGAAGACACCACGCATTTTTTCCTCCAATGGGTGCCTTTGATATACTCATTAGCAGAAGGCTCTTCTTTCGACTGGGCCAAAATGTTATCCGATAGTCTGACCAATCGAATTACAGAATATCGGACGCAGAATGAGAGCGGGAAAGATGTTTCATTTTTCATGTCCGCATACCTCATGGACGTAGTATGTTCCATGACGCCTTTTACTTTGATGAATTGGAGCTGGACTACATCGGATGCTGAGCCAGTCCATGTATACCATTCTAAACTTTGGGAGGACAAGGCTTCAGATTTCGTATACGAAATCTTCAACTGGGTAATGGTACCGATGCATGTTGCCATCTTTGGTAATTCGCCACCCAGGATATCAGATAGCATCACAAAAAATTTAAGCAGAGTGGCTGATTGGTATGTGGAGAAAGAATTCTCATACATCATGTTTTTTGGTGCTTCTGCCCCTCCACATGGTTTACCCTTACTTATACCCGACAGGCTGGCTTGTCATGAGATCGCTAGGCAAACTGTAATTGGTGGTATAAGTAAAGAACTAAAAGGGTATTAAAAAAAGGTATGGCCACCTTTTCCTATTCTTTTTAACACCTATTCATTATTAGACTTCGGGCATGCAAAGGCCGAGGCAGCAACCCTAGAAGATATAAATTTGGTTCATATCGAATTCAAGAAACACGATCCACACAGGGTCATGAGTAATCATTTGGCCAGCTGTGGCCTTAAAAGATTTGAGCATGAGAATTCACCTCATGATGATATTTTCCAAGGCGCGAAATCTTATGATGAAGTTTTGGCTCGAATACAAGCCCTGTCGCTCGAAGAGAGGGCCGATGTTGTCAGATTCCAAGAGCATAGGTAGAGTTTCCTCCCTCTAGTATTACGGGGTGAGAATCCGACGACCGTGGAGGTGCAGAAAACAAAGGCCGAAGGCTCCAAAGGTTCAGTGCCTGACCAAGAAGAACAACAGAATAAAGAAGAGCAAGCTGGGGGATTGAAACAGGAAGCTGAGGCTTTTGGTCCTCTAATCGAGTCAACTTTAGTCATTACTCCCGAGAAATCTTGTAAACAAGTTGACAATCCCATCGCCTCCATTACCCCCCTACAGTCTGCAAAGAAAATCCCGGACGCAGGTTCGATTTTCGGTGAAAAATTAACACCTATATTAGTTGAAGAGCTACCTTCGAATGAATTCTTCTTCGATAAGAAGAGGAAGGTGGTTTTGAGACAAGAACTCTACCAAGAGGCAGGTACTGTCTCTAAGAAATATAAAATTTTAACTGATGGGAAAAATATGAAGAAAGCAGAGTTCACGATGCAAATAGCAGGAACATTGGGGGCATTCGCCATGGCAAATCAATATTCAATCGGGACTCTAAAGGATCAGCTAAAACGAAAGAATCGTTTGATCAAGACACTAGAGGCTACACCATCTACAATAGAGGCTGCTGCTAAAGATTAGGCAAGTGCAACTTTAGAGAAAGCAAGAAAAAAATATCAAAAAGAATTCGAGTGGCTTAAAGTCAATCTCAAACAGACATAGTTGAAGGTTCAGACAAGTCAGACTTAGATAAGCCAGCAGAGAGAATTAATATACCAACTTTGGGCCAAACTAGAATTCGACGAAAGTCAAGTAATCGATATCGGGATATTTCAATCCCAAGAAATAGAGATCAGAAAAAGGTTATCGACGACGCAGTAGAGTTTGCTTGCAAAAGTGGAAACAATTCAAAGCATCTTCCAACTCATTGATCAGGTGTTGGAAAACCTCTCTCTTAAAGAAAGGGATGCCGGAGCAGCTTGGGTGGCATTCCAAGAGGCTATTGTAGCCACAACGAGAAGGGAAGCAAGCAGTGGTTCTAGTTTTGCCATTGCATAGAAGACCAGGGGTAATATCTTGTTGAAAGAATGGGAGCGAAATATATCCGAAGGCAAACAACAAGCTATGAAGCTAAGGAAATCTTGCAAAGAAATTTTCGGTTTGTTAAGTGAGATTTGTTTGGGTTTCGATGATGAAAGTGGCATGGAGATACTGGGTCAGATCAATGGAGCTAAATATATGCTAAATATCAAGGAAAATGAAGAAAGAGAATTAGCCGAAATATCACAAATAACTCAAATAGACATAGTGCAAATAGACAAATGGCTAATTAAACCGAGTATGTTGTTATGCTCTATCAATGCTAAAGATCAGCATGTGGAGGGAAAGCTTCCACTATTGATGAAAGACTACTATATTTTTGAGGCAAATAATCAAGCAGAGCCATCTAAGTTGA
This sequence comes from Picea mariana, assembly GCA_032191745.1. Classification (NCBI taxonomy): domain Eukaryota; kingdom Viridiplantae; phylum Streptophyta; class Pinopsida; order Pinales; family Pinaceae; genus Picea; species Picea mariana. The sequence goes on along the minus strand of JASDQU010735792.1, from coordinate 19,910 downwards.
TATCACAGCTGGTGGAGAAGTGCATTATTTGCATGGAGCATGCGAAGAGGCAAGTTTCGGGTACCAAATGAGAACAGAGATAAAGAAACGAAACGTTTCAACTCCTTGATTGTAACCAAAAACCTATGGAACTATTGAGATTCCAGCACAAAAGAGTTTTGTATAAATATACATTTTGAAGAAAGAAAAAAGGGCTGGACCTTTTTGATTAATTGTAATAGAGACTGTCTCTTTTCGAGACTTAATACAAAGCAATCCGGAGATTCCTAATTCCATCACTACTGTGTTATGAGTTTGTTCTCTCTGTTATTTCATATTCATTCTTATTTCAATTATATATATCTGATGAATGTTTCATTTCAATTTAGTAAAACTTCTACCGCAGTGATTAATGTTTAGCTATTTATTGTTTACAATTTTTCCTCTGTATCGGCTACTAGCAGGTACAAGACCTGTAAATCTTTAGGTTGTCATATTTTATGCTTCATCGGATCATTTCTTTTCTTATTTTCTTCTTTTGCTTACAGAGTGAGATTCTCCCTCAAGAGGAGCCTTATTCTATAGACAACTTAATGTTTTTCTCCATAATTCATACACCATTTATTTCAATATAACGCAGTTATGGAAAAAGGCCTTTGGTTTGCAATTTTCTTTTAATATTGATTTCTAAAGTTCTCTTTTATAAAATCAAATTTATACAGCATAAAAACTTTTGGATTTCTTTAAGTTTTTTGTTCCTCTATGACTGTCCCTGTTGTAAGACAACCCAATATTGAACCTGGTTTGACAGATCAAACCCATATCGCTTTAAATCTCCTCGACACCATACTTGAAACGACCAACACCCAGGTAGAACTTGAATGTTCATGGGCTGCAATTGAAAGGGATATAAACATCCAGGAATAGTTGGAAGCCAGACAACGACAACCTAGAAATCAACCCTAGCTTCCTTTCCTGAAAGTATACTCTCCTCCCTTTTTACATCTTCCTAACTTTCAGATGCCTAGACACTGTATTTTTTAAAGTCTTAAGTACAGACTCTGGAACAACAAGGAGTATACCGAAGCAGCTCCATAAAACGGGCCTTGTACTTGGGCACCGTACGACCGCCTTGTCGTAAGGCATTGAAATGATTGAGTTGATACTCAATGAATTCCTCTGACAGATACCTCTCCCGGAACCACTCCTCAAATAGTTCCCATGACACGTCTTTGATGATCATGTTCAATTATGGTAGGAGTGTCTTCCACCATAGAATAGTGCTCCCCTTCATTTGAAAGACAACTATGCGAACTTTCATGTTGGAGGTATAGTCACGAAGTGAAAAGCAGATTGCCATTTTCTCCAACCATGCCTCGATGGTTACGCTTTCCATGGCACCCAAGAACTTGGGAAACTTGACCTTCCCGAGTTCTCGGTGAATGCTACTAGTACTGGCTGGGGTGCATGGTGGACCCTCAGGGGGTACTAACGCTCTGGCCTCATCTATATCCAAACAACTAATCAAGTCCTCTGACATCCTATGAAAGGACCTCATCAACCCAACCACATCGCCCATATCTATATGTTCTTGTCTGACGACTTGTTCTTCTCCTTGGGGGTTAGACCCCTCTAGCATGGATACTACTGGAGGCATCATGCCTCCTCCCATAGCACCACATCGTTTGCCTCTGCGACATCCTCTAACTATGATTACCTACACGAATACAATTCAAATTAATTAGTGATAAATTATAATCAAGTGTTTATATAGTGGAAGGCATAATGATCCCAAGTCACAGGGTTGGACCCGCTCTGATACCATATGAATCGACCCTCTGTTACAACAACCAAAGCGACATATAACATGGATTTTTTTTTGTTTGCGTGAGAAAATTTACATCATAATTATTAACTACATCATTGACACATCATCCAATATATTAATGAAACAATTTCAAGACATTATCAATCATTCTCGACATAAAGCTGACACATTATTGCCATGAATATCGATGCATTAACACAAATGAATAGCAGCCCATAGTCATTGCATTCAAACAATAAATGATGACACATAAACAATAGAAATCATAAATGTCTCAACTCATCTCATAAATATAATCATACAAATGAATTAAGATGCTACCCATCCAACCTACCCTACAAGGTTAGGACCTCCAGGACACATAAGAAACACTCAAGCCCATGTTCCAATTGATTTTAACCATTTAAGGTCTCAGGCCTGGAGACTATTATGAGGAACAAGGAGATGTCTACATCCCACCAACACTATCAAGTCCAAGCCAACTAAGCTAAATCAACATCATCAACGATAATCAAGGCACAATAGAATTCTAATAAATCATCACATTTAACATAAAATTCCATGGCACAAGAGAACTTAATTACTAATTAAATCAAGCAACGACATAAGCCAAGGCGCAAAGTAATCAACTTATTTTAATTTTTAAGGTGCAAACAAATATCTACTTAATTTCCAGGAGCGATTAAATCAATCATCGAATTGACAATAATTAACATCATTTTCAAGGTATGCACATGATCTAGTGGCCGGATTAACATAATTCACTTATAGGTCATTGCGTGCAATTAATCAAATCACAAGGAATCATACAGTAACATTGTGACAAGTGTGCTAGTAAACTAACACATAAACATTTATGCATCAACTTAGTCCATAGCGCAAGCAATCCTAACACATATTTATAAGCATAATCTAAGGCGCAAGATAAACAATTTCTAAACCATCATACATTCAAAAGATTAAAGGGTGAAATAGAATAAAAAAGAAGCAATAGCACGCCCGCATAAATTAAGGTGCGTAAGAAGTTTTAAGATTAAGCAGTCCTTCACTACATCCCAAATTCATTTACCAATCCATAATTTTTTTCTTGAAAGTTAAGGTGCATAAAGAATTTTGTCTAAGTATGCACATGGGCTTGAGGCACGGGACCGAGCCCTTTTAGACCCATTGAACCCATTGTATTTCAAACATAAACCAATGTTTTTGCTCAATCAATTAATTTTTCTTGCGAGATTCTTGTCCTCTTGTGTAACATGAAATGGATTCAATCATTGTATACAATACGATTTTTCTCCCCTGAATTTGTGGTTATAGATCTAAAGTTTAGCTCCATCTTAAAGTTTTCTAAAAAGGTATAACTCTAAACCTAAGCACTAAAATATAAGTTTTATAAGCTAACAAGTCAAGGATCATCCAATTATATTAATTCCGATAATGCAATGGAGAAAATTAATGCTTGAAGCTTGTGTAAGGATCCTTTGATCCATGAATGAATAAAACTGAAGGAGTTGGAAACTCATACCCAAACCCAAAGCTCATATAACTAAAAAGATAAGCATTCATTAAGTTAAACCAAAAATACAAGACTCAGCTATTAAAGCAAAGTAAACCAACTACATAAAAATCATTGTTAGAGTTTCAACCAAACACATAGAAAGGAACCTACCATTTTGCTATCAAGGGAAAAATAGTTATCAAATAAATTGAAGTTTGTACTTATTATTTTTGGGGTTCAACATTAAAATAAAGTCAAGGTGTAAGGTAAGGATGTTGAAGGGGAGATGAATGCACATGCCATGCAATCTTTATGCAGGAATATTTGCATCAATAATTAACAGTTGTCAACAAGCATTATTGTAGCATTATTTAATGCACATATCATATTAAAAAACTGCATTACCACAATTACAATTAGCCATGAGATTTGATTTATCTTCAATGAGGTCATGATACAAGGTTAATCCTCATCGATGGTTAAGGTGTCAATGAACCCTACATCAACAAAGGTAAGATATCGAAGGAGGGGTTCACGCAACCTGGTCGACAGGGACTCAAGGGATACATTGTTTGGAAAGGAGGAGACGACTAATATGCTTAGAGATAAAAGGGTAGGATGTCGTGCCAATTAAGGAAAAAATTTGGTGGAGAAGGAAATGTGCCATGCATTAAAGAAAACACAGAGGGAACTATAAAATGCTCTGGGAATCATAAAAATGCAGAGGGAAAATTGTAACGCACTAGGCATTAAGAAAAATGCAGAGGGAAGATTGTAATGCTCTGGGCATCAAGAAAAATGTAGAGGGAAGAGTGTAACGCTATGGGCATCAAGAAAAATGTAGAGGGAAAACTGTAATGCTTTGGGCATCAAGAAAACATTGAGGGAAAACTGTAATGCTCTGGGCATCAAGAAAAATGTAGAGGGAAGTTATTAGTCAATCAAAATCCTCATTTCAGTAATTGCATAGGCAACACTAAGGATGCACAGAGATAGACTATCTAGGGAATGACAGCTAGGGAGGGATCGATTTGCAGGGTGAAATCTCCTTGAAATAAGAAGAGATGAAGCAAGGGAAAATTCCAGGGAATAACCCCCTTACTGAGCGATGTGATCGACATGCAAAAGTACAAGTTGGAGAAAAACGCATAGGAAAAAAAATGGGAATGCAGGGGTAGTCTTAGTTAAATCGTTGGGTAAGGAATTAAAGCAGGTTTTTGAGAGATTGGACGCAAGGGGGATCTCCTTGGATGGGAAAAATGAAACAAAAAACACAGATATTCTATGCCATAAAACGTTGATAATACCCCCATGTATATATACCAAACAACTTAACCCATGTGACTTGAATAACCTTCAAAAAAACATAATACATTGCAAAATTCACACACACTTCTCTTCATTACCGGGTCAAGAGGTCGATTAATTTAACAAACTACTGTTCCAGAAATCCATTACAAATTCCATCAACATATAAGTCCATAAATACAAATTTTAACTAATTTACAAATGCAAATTTTAAACATGTGTATCGTAACTGGTTGATGGACTTGTTGATATTCTTCGGCTGTTGGCGATCCTCCTTTCTCTCGCTTGCTAATCGTCGAGACCTCACCGGTACCTCCCTGCCAATGCTAGGGGTACTCTTCTTCCCCGTTATCCCCCCAAGCCAGAAATGGGCCATGTACAACACAACCATGAACTCTAGCTCCTAGCTCTCCTCACAAGGTCGAGCTACCACTCTCTATTCGAGCTGGGTATCCCAACTCCCATAAGAAAAAATAGTCAAGATTAATATGGCAACATAACCTTATGCATACCAGTCCTCCCCTTTCATCTTCTCCCTCATTACTTTTATAGAGTTCTTCTTAGTGACCACTTTCCAATTTCACATTAAATTGGAATCGAGGAAAAGAGAGTGTAAGATAAAACTTACACTCTCTTTTTCTTGATCCCTGGCACTTAATAAATATGCATATAATTAAACTATAAATCATTTATGGTTTTCCATTTATACATGTTGGAAACCATCAACAAGATATTCCCTACCACTATTGTGCATTTATTAGTTACTAGTATTGAATAATTATTCAATACCATTCCTTTACATTTATTCTTTTCTACTACTATGCACTTATTCTCTTACTTTGCATTTATTCTTCTACTACATTATAGCACAACAAGGTGCATTTAACATACCTCTCCAAACATTATATAAATTTTATATCTAACCGCACCAACCCTTAACATGGATGGATTTGAGGTGTCCCAAGTGTAAGTTTTAAACCCGTGAAGTAAAGCAATGCATATAGATTCTTAAGCAATACAAAAATTAATCAATGGCTCATACACAGAGTACACAAAGATTTTTATACCGGAAACCCTCAACCGAGAAAATCTTTCTTATATTCATTATATCGAATTTCACCATTCACCATACAATATATACAATGTTTTTAGGTATTCCGTAGATACCAAAACCCTAATCCCTTAATCCAGGATTAATTTACAAATCCACTAAAAATAGAAAAATCCGCTAAAAATAGCAAAAAATGTGCAGTTGTCGTATCTGACGCGCCCAGACACACACATGCAAAGAATATAACACATATACCCAACATTCCCCCACTTGTTGTTTTCTTTGCATCCAGGGGTCCAGGGGATTATATAGTCAACAATCCAGGGCAACAATACCCATTGTTTCTCTACACCAGGAGAACTTTTCTGTGTTCACAGACTTTGTCAATGAATCTACAACATTCTTCAAAGTGTCAACCTTTTCCAGCAACACCTTCTTTTCCTCAACCATGTCTCTCACAAAGTGATACTGAACATCAATATGCTTTGTCTTCGAATGATAAGCTGGGTTCTTTGCCAGGAATGTTGCACTCTGACTATCATAGTCTAATCTCACTACTTGTTGTACCAACCCAATACCTGAACACAATCTCTGTGACCATACTTCTTCCTTGATTGCATGAGTGGCTACCATGTATTCAGCTTCTGTAGTCGAGAGTGCCACTACAACCTGTCTTTTGCTCATCCAACTGATTGCTCCTCCAAATAGGTTAAACACATACCCTCTTGTAGATCTTCTGCGATCCAGATCTCCAGCCCAGTCTGCATCAACAAAGCCATGTATGTCCACCACTCTGTCTAATCCTGGTCTTCCTTGGTAGCACAATCCATAAGTGGTTGTGCCACGAAGATACCTGAAGACCCTGTTTACTGCTGTCCAATGCTCCTTCCCTGGTTTTGACATATACCTGCTCAAAACTCCCACTGCATGTGCAATGTACGGTCTAGTACAAACCATTGCATACATCAAATTGCCAACTACAATAGCATATGGAACATGGGACATGTCCTCTTCTTCTTCCTGTGTCTTGGGACACTGATCTGTAGATAAATTTACACCTATAGGAATAGGAACCTTGACCAGTTTACTTCCATGCATATTAAACCTCTGCAATATCGTCTCCACATATTTTCTTTGATTCAACCAGAGTTTCATGTTTGCACGATCTCTTTTAATCTCCATTCCCAGAATGAAGTTAGCAGCACTGAGATCCTTCATGTCAAATTTGGAGGATAGCTGTGATTTCACCTCCTTGATAACATTCATGTTATTTCCTACCAACAACATGTCATCAACATACAACACTACATAAATGAAGTGATTACCAACCTTCTTGGAATATACACAGTGATCAGCCCTGCTTCTTACAAATTCCAATCCAAGGATGTATGTGTCAAACTTTTGGTACCACATCCTAGGTGATTGCTTTAGACCGTATAGTGACTTCTTTAGCTTACATACTAGCTCTTTCTTTCCCTTCACTACAAAGCCTTTTGGCTGCTTCATGTAGATTTCTTCTTCCAGATCCCCATGTAGGAATGTTGTCTTCACATCCATTTGTTCCACTTCAAGATCAAAAGCAACAACAATAGATAAAAGAAATCTAATAGAAGTTAACCTAGCAACAAGAGAAAAAATCTCACCAAAGTCAATTCCCTCTACCTAGGAATAACCTTTTGCTACTAACCAAACTTTGTATTTCTCCACTTTACCTTGTGCATTAAATTTCTTCTTGAACAACCATTTTCTACCAACCAATTTTCTTCCAGCTGGAAGCTCAAATATATCCCATGCCTCATTCTTATCTAAGGCATCCATTTCTTCAACCATGGCCTTCTTCCAGAGTTTACTATCCTCTGAATTCACTGCTTCCTTGACAGTTCTGGGATCATCATCAATAATAGATAAAGCAAAATTGGAATGAAAATCAGGTGGACTATACCTTTTTGGTTTCCTTCTATCTCTCATTGATCTCCTCAATACTGGGGTATGAGGTTATTCTTCTTCT
>JASDQU010735791.1:227647-272964 GCA_032191745.1 Picea mariana | reverse complement strand
CAACATAAGTAGAGTATCAAGCAACGGTAAATGCAAGTCAGGAAGCCCTACGGCTTCGACAGATCCTTTCAGAGTTTGGATTCCAGCACCAGCATCTGACCAGCCTTTGGTGTGACAATCAAAGTGACATCAAGCTCACCAAAGAACCAGTTCAACATCAGCGTAGCAAACACATCGAGCTACACATGCACTTCATCAGAAAGCTCATTCATGATCAAGTTATTGAAGTGCTCTTTTTCCCTATAGAATATCAAGTTGCAGACATTTTCACAAAGTCTCTTACAGAAGCGAAGTTTTCCAAACTTTGATCTATGTTAGGAGTTAAGGAAGTTGTCATTAAGGGGGGATAGGCTCTAATGCCTCCTTCCTTCTCCTATTGTGTCATTATTGTAAATCCTTCAATCCTATCCCAAGTTGTTCTTAAGAGGGGATGTTAGGATATTTAGACACTTAGGAGTTAGTTAAGATCTACTTGGTCTAATATGTCGTTAGGTAAAAGTGTGTTTCTTTAGTATGCATTAGTATGCATTTGTAGTTAGGAAATCCGACGGTCATGATATGTTCCTGACATAGAGTGATCCAATGGTTCATACTCTCCTCGATCTTAACAGCCATTGATCCGTGGCTTAACACCCGATTGGTCCATGATCTCTATTTAAAGAGCATGGAGGGTCAGTTGTCGATGATCAATTGTGAGAAACTCTCTTGTAAAATCTCTCTGTAATCTTTTTCTTTGCATTAATAAACTGCTCCAAGTGGCCACGTTGGCTGGGGCCGTAGATGTTTCCCCGTAGGGGTTTTACCACGTGAAAACATCGGTGTGTTGATATTTGATCTGGTTATGTGAGTGGTTATTGAAGGTGTTCGTCCTCTGTTGGAATACCTGTGTTGTCGAACATGCCAAAACAATTTGAGTTGAAAAAATGATAGACTACATGTATCTCAAATGACCCAAGTTAGACCTTGTGGGTATCAATGCAGAGATAAGGTATAAACCCTATTACCCCTTCTCTTTTAAAACCAAATAGATTCAAGAGTCCTACAAATCATTAACCCATAATGAAAGAGAAGGCTAGGTAGTTTCATTATGAAATATAAGACCCAAATTCCATCACCGAATTTTGGTTTGAGTTAAAAATTGTCCTAAGTAAGAACGATACACAGTCAACTTAAAATGTATTTCATTTGATAGAAAATTAGAACAATATATCGAGTGCAACCCAACAAATTGTTGATTAAGATTGGTTTTCATTGATGTCAACCCTTGAAGAAAGCCCGACAGCACAAAGGTTTGGGTAATGGATCCAAGTTTGTTTGATGTAAATATGAATCATTATTACTTTTCATGGTTGATAATAATTACAAATGGATGAACTCCAAAGTGGTCCCCTTATGGTGAAATCCCTCATGAGAAGATGCTTTGCAGATTGAGTTATCCTAGAAGTATGGTTAGAGAACCCATGCTTATTTGTTGAATAATGAGATGAGGGTTAGTGCATTTGTCAGTGAAAATATCCTATATGGACATTTATTTTCATGCCATTTCCGGTGGTATGTGTAATGCCACATAACTCCTCATGGTTAGAGAGTTATGGCCATGAGAAGTTGGAGAACCCAGGTTTGGGTAATGGACCCAAGTTTGTTTGATGGATAATGATATGATTTTTGATATATTTGCAAGTAATACTATTCAATATGGATAGTACATGTCATTCCATTTCTAGTGGTATGTGGAACGTCACATAACTCCTCATGGTTTAAGAGTTATGGCCTTACGAAGTTGGAGGACCCTCATATGTCATCTAGAAGCCCCCAAAGGTCAAAGTAGTCAAAGTGGTTTAAGAGATTTTAGAAGGTAAATAATAAAGTGAAGTGATGCATGTACTATAATTCAAAGTGAATATAAAATAAATTATTTAAATAATAAATTTAATGGAGAAATTAGAAGTGGGTTAACCCTAAAATAAGGAAAGTGGGCAAAGTGACCTAGAAGTTGTTTTTAAGGAAGCTACTTGGAGAGTATAAATAAGAGGCAAGGCTCTCTCATTTTAGATCACACTTGAGCATATTGAATATATATAGATGTATGAGGTAACCAAAGGATATCTAAGCCGAATTTTAGAGGGAAGGTGAAGAAAAGAAGGCCGTAATTCAAGGGAGGATAAATTCTTTTGATGATGATTTATAAGGTATGTTATTTACATGTCATCTCACCATTTTCGTAATAAATGTTTTTCTAGAATGATTCAGACCGTGAAATTGATATTACATTGAGGAAACATATCCAAGTATTTGTGGTAAAAAAATTCAACTTGTTGGTCATTTCATTTTTGGAGTTACACTCCGTGAAAAATAGGGTTTGTGGCTAATCCTGAAACTAGTCTAAAACAGGTATTTCGGGTAAAAACATCATAATGTATTCATAACAGATCAAAATTCAGTAAGAAAAAATGTTTTGGTTAGAGTAAATTCTATAGTATTCTGTGTAACATTTTCAAATCCATTCGACAAATATTCCGTGCGGGGCACACTCTACAAGGTCTCTCTCTAGAATAAGCCAGAATTTAGCAAGGTATGCCATTTTTTCTATAAATCCTTTTCTGAGAGGTTCCAAGTAGTGACACCAGGAGGAATCACATAAAAAACACTAAAGAACATTTTGTATCATTTTCATATCTTTATTCATTATAGGTACATGGTTATGATTATTTCAAGTTAGGGTTGTTGACTAATCCAAAACTAGTCATGTGAGACTAAAGAAAAGTTTGATGAAAATGCTAGTCTCTTGTTGTTAAAGTTAATGAAGGTTTGCAGGTATGTGATTATATACACCAGGTCTATTACAGAGTTACAAATCATATTTGGATGATGAAATTGATGAGGTATTTTGGTTGAGGTACATGTTGGGTACATGGTTGAGACAAGTAGTTGATGAGTTGGCAAATACATGAGGTGTATAGTTGATGATGCTGCTACATATTGATGAGTCATAGTTGATGAGTAGTTGACACATGATTGGTACATACTTGGTACATGTTTGGATGCACTTGTTTATGGTACAGGCTGATTACAGGTTGTTTGGTACAGTTTGGTGCATGGTTGATGCACTTGTTTATGGTACATGTTGATTACAGGTTTAGGTACAGGTTGATGCATGGTTCAGGTTTATTGGTATACATTTACAATGATATATCTCACAGTGATAGTGTGATAGTGGTTCCATCATTCTACTTCTACTTCAGGGCAGTTGGACGGGGCAAGGATAGGTGGTTGTAGCCACCTTTTGGTTGTAGCCAAAGAACATAGGGGGTTGTAGCCTCCTTCTAGTTGTAGCGAGAGAATAGGGGAGTTCGATCTTCCTTTAGGTTGTAGCCTGAGAAACAAGGGCTTGGAGCCTCCTTCCAGTTGCAGCTAGAAAACAAGGGAAGTTTGTGCTTCCAATGAATGTAATTCTTCAAGACATATAAGAAAAAAAATTCAGTGGTTTTCTCCTGCTTTGGGTTTCCATGTAAAACACCGGTGTACTGTGTATGTGTATGATTGTTCATTTGTTCATTTTTTATTTACTCTGCAGTTATTGGATGATAATGCTACATTGATATCACACTTGGATTATATGGTTAAAAATGATTAAATTGCTCTATTACTGATTCACCCCCCCTCTCAGTAATCCAATAATTGGTATCAGAGCAGGTTCCTTCATAAATCAGTTTAACCACTGAAAGGTAGATCATGGAGAGAAACGATTTGTATAAAAATGGAATACCACAGTTGAATGGACAAAAGTATGCATTTTGGAGCATAAGGATGAAAACATATATACATGCACATGGATTTGAAATTTGGCAATCAATTGTAGATGGATACACAACACCAACAATTCTGCCAACAAATGACAAAGCAGTGAAACTCGGTCAGAATAATTCCAAAGCCAAAAATGCACTTCCAAATGGTCTTAGTGAAACAATATTCACCAAAGTTTCACATTGTAAATCCACTAAAGAGATTTGGGAAAAACTTCAAAATATTTATGAAGGAGATTCAAAAGTCAAAGCAGTAAAGATTCAAACTTACAGAGGTCAGTTCGAACAACTTAAGATGAAGGAAGATGAGAATATTGCATCTTACTTTTTACGAGTTGATGAAACAGTAAATGCAATCATAGGATTGTGAGAAGAAATCAAAGAATCTGTAATTGTTCAAAAAGTACTAAGATCTCTTCCTATGAGATTTGACCCTAAGATATCAACACTAGAATAAAGATCAGATCTAAACTCAATAATCATGGATGAATTACATGGAATCTTCACAACATATGAAATGAGATCTGAACAGGAAAATCTAACTATAAAATGAGCAGCCTTCAAAGCATCCAAAAATTCAAATCAAAAGGGAAGGAAAAAATAAGAACATAACAGCAGCAATGACGTCTCAGAAGATGATGAAGAAGTGGCCAACTTTGTCAAAATACTGAACAAGGGAACTGATGGTAGGTATAGAGGTAAGATTCCTTTAATTTGTTTTAATTGTGATGGTATTAGTCATTTTGCTAACAAATGTCCTTATAATAAAAAGATAAATGATGAAGGTTACTCAAAAGGAAAACAAACATATAAAGGAAAAAGAACCACAAAGAAAGTTTTCAAGAAAATCCTATGCACCAAAGAAGACATGATCATCATCAGATGAAGATGAATTCAGTGATAGTGAGACAGAAAGAGTTTTATTCATGGAAGTAGAAGACTCTGATAAAGAAGACTCTGAAGAAGAATATGAAGAATTCAAAGAAGAAATTGAAGAGGCATAAGTTGACTACCGAGAGGAATTAATGTGTGCCATAGAAGTTATCAGAAGAGAAAATAAGAAAAACAAGAAACTACAAGTAGAACTATACAAGAAAGAAGACACTCAAGAACTAGAACAGATGATCAAAAATTTGAAGGTTCAAATAGAAGAAGATAAAATAATTAAAGAAGCACTCAAAGAACAACTAGAAGAAAAAGACAAGATCATTGCAAATTTGGAAGTAGAGATTGTCACATTATGAAAGGATCTTCAAAATAAAAATATGCAAAACAACTCAAAAGTTTTGGATGACATTATCAATAGTAAAAAATCTTATCATGACAAGTCCAGACTTGGATACAATCAGACAGAAAAAGGATCAAGCTACAAAACAACATAGAAAGAAACATATCCAAAAAGCTATGCAGAAACAATCAAGGGGGATGGGAAGATCTACAAGGAAGATTAAAGGGACACTTCTCCACCGAGAAGATTCAAATTTTAGAATCAACAACCGACAGATAGGCCTTAGGAAAAAGAATAATTTATAAGACTACCTCCTTTCAGAAGATCTTCAACTCCCAGGTATCAAACTATCTTTTTTGGTTTATGTTATGCATGTAATAATTTTGGACATAAAGCTGTGAATTGCAGAGCTAACAATAGGAACACAAACAACTTTGAAATTCATACACAAAGGGGTTATCCAAGAAGGCCTAGTGAAACACAGATAATAAGTTACAACAGGTTTGAATCTTTGAGCACTGAAGTGGAATGTTACAAATGTAACAATTTTGGACACATGGCCAAAGATTGCAGAATGACAGTCCCTCCTAGAGAACCACAACAAAATAACAATAGTCATAGACAAGAACCTCAGAAAAGGACATGGATAAGAAAGCATGATCAATATAGCAATGAAGAATACACACTCGCTCTACAAGCTAAGCAGAAGAAACATGGTTGGTATGTTGAAAGTGGTTGTTCAAAACACATGACAGGTGATAGAGACAGGTTTCTTACATTATGAAAGGAAATAGATGGATCAGTCTCCTTCGGAAATGATGATTCAGCTAAAATCATTGGAAAAATCATAGTCAGAATTGGGAACAAGAATACCAAGGCAGAAAATGTTCTACTAGTAGAAGATATGAAACATAATCTTCTAAGTGTGAGTCAAATGTGTGACCAATGTCATAAAGTTACTTTCTATTCACAAAAGTGTGAGATAAGAAAAAAAGGTTCAGGAAAATTGATTGCTACAGTTGCGAGAACTTCAAGAAACATATATGTATTAAGTGAAATTGGAAATGAAAAGTGTTGTCTAGGAAAGGAAGATGAAAGTTGGATATGGCACAGAAGAATGGGTCACATACATTTTGATAACCTTGTTAAAGTCAGAAGAAGAGAAGTAGTCAAAGAAAGTCCCTGGATCATGAAACCAACCAACACTTTATGCAATCATTTTCAACAAGGAAAGAAAACAAAGACCAGGTTCAAATCAAAGGAATATTCAACGACAAGACCACTGGAAATTGTGCATATTGATCTAGTTGGACCAACTACACCAAAGGGTTTAAAAGGTGAGAAATACTTTATGTTATTAGTTGATGATTATACAAAAATGACTACAGTTTTCTTTCTCAAGAATAAGTCAGAAGCTTTTGAAAACTTCAAGATCTACAAGGAAATGGTTGAAAATGAAATGGATTCAAAAATCAAATACTTGAGATCTGATAATGGAAGAGAGTTGACTTCAAAGAAATTTATGGACTACTACAGCAGTCATGGAATAAAAAGACAATTCTTCGTTGCTAGGACACCTCAACAAAATGGAGTTGTTGAAAGAAAGAAAATGATAGTACAGGAAATGGATCAAACAATGTTAATGGATTCCAAATTGACAGATATATTTTGGGCACAGGCAGTGCATACAACAGTTTAGATTCAAAACAGAGTAATACTTAGCAACAACACTGACAAAACTCCCTACAAGCTATGGAAAGGAAGACCAATAAATGTGAAGCACTTCAGGGTTTTTGGAAGTAAATGCTACATCAAAAGATAAGATGGGAAAATGGGAAAGTTTGACTCTCATGTGGACAAATGAGTACTTGTTGGTTACTCAAGTAAAAGGAAAGCATAAAAGTGTTACAATCTGAGATTGAACAAAGTTGTAGAAATCATCAACGTAACAATTGATGAAATAGGCAGACCAAAATCAAAGGAAGAAGAAAATGAATCAATGGAACAACTTTTCGAAGAAGAAGCAAAAGATGAAAAGGAAGTAGAAGAGGAAGATGAAGAGAATCCGATAGAAGTAGAAGAGCAAGTTCAACAAGTGCCTCCAAAGACACCTAGCAGACGAGTACATAAGAATCATCCTTCACATCAAATTATCGGAAACAAAGATGCATGAGTTGAGACTAGAAGAAGAATCTGTTCACAAGAACAAACACACCTAGCACTCAAATCTACGATTGAACCAACCTATTTTGAAGAGGCCAGCAAGGATGAATTTTGGAACAAGGCCATGGCTGAAGAATTGGATCAAATAGAGAAAAATGACACTTGGGAATTGGTTCCAAGACCAAAGGATAAGAATGTGATTGGCACAAAGTGGGTATACAGGAATAAATTGAACGAAGATGGACATGAGGAACAAAGCTAGATTGGTATGTAAAGGATATGCACAGGTTGAAGGAATCAAATTTGAAGAGACATTTTTCCCAGTTTCCATAATGGAAGCAATCTGATTGCTTTTAGCTTATGCATGCTCCAAAAATATTAAAGTGTAGCAGATGGACATAAAATCATCTTTTCTGAATGGGGAACTTGAAGAAAATGTCTACATTGAATAACCAGAAGGATTTCAGTTGTCAGAGAATGCAGACTATGTGTGCAAATTAAAGAAGGCATTGTATGGTCTAAAACATGCCCCTAGAGCATGGTACTCTAGACTGGATAAATATCTACAACAGGCAGGGTTCACAAAAGGAAGTGCAGACAAAAACCTCTACATCAAGGTAAGTCAAGGTAATATTTTATTAATTGAAGTTTATGTTGATGATATTATTTTTGGTAGTTATGATGACAGGTTAAGCCAAAAATTTGCAAAGGATATGCAGAATGAATTTGAAATGTCATTACTTGGAGAACTATCCTTCTTTCTGGGACTCCAGATACGTCAAAGCAACCAAGGAATTTTTATTTCTCAAAACAAGTATATCAGAGAAATGTTAAATAGGTTCGGAATGGAAGATTGAAAACTAGTTATGATGCAGGAGCATCATCAGTGAGCACGCGTGGCAAGACAACTCAATGCTTGGGAATCATTTCAGAATCTTAAAATGCTCGCAGTTACTGTGAATCTTTTGGAGCTGATTGAAAAATGGAAGAAGATCAAATGCTTGGAAGCTGAATGATCATGAGTGATATGGGAGTTTCACTCCTAGTCTTGAATGTAACTAAACTTAGGTAGCAGTTAGGCTTTTGTTTTTTGAGTAGATGAGTAGTCGGAGGGAACCCTAAGGACCCTCTGAGATAAATAGAGGTTTTGTACGCCCAAATGAGGCTGCTACGAGTTAGTAGGAAATTTTAGAGTTTTTAGTTGTTTGATTATAGTTGTAGCCATTTAATTTGGAATGAATATAACATAGGAAAATTGATCCAAATGCATGATGCTGTGATTGTTTTACAATTACCTGTTATTGTTTCTTTCGTGAATAAATGAATCTCATTATGAGTATATGAAGTTTTGAAATGTTTTCATAAGTTAAATCATTTTCTCTTTGTTGAGCCTGTGCAAGGTGTGCACACAGTCCGCAAGGAGTGCATCCATAGAGTCTGTTTCGAATCATAAGCTCATAAGAGATAGCGTAGATTTTCCTTTGCAAGGAATGCAAAGTGATTGTTGCAAGGTGTGCACAGTCGTCTGCAAGAACTTGAAATATTGCATAAGAATCTGCTGCAAGGAGTGCACAGACCCGAAATTAGGCTAAGTTTTGAAGTGGCTCTTTAAGAAGTTAAAGGAGAAGAAGGCGAGAAATCTCAGAAGAGATAATTCTTTCTAGATGTGTAGACGAGGTCCAAGAGACGGACTCATAGGAGGAACAAAGGCAGAGATCTTTGGATACTTAGAAAATTCTCTAAGTTGGAGGAAGTCGGAAGCTCAGGAGGGAGAGAGACAGTGGCCGTTGGATCACCAATTCAAAGGACCAAAAACCATCCGATCAAATCAAGGTGCGTGAGCCTTAGCACTTGCACATGCAGGATAGCGAACCTGCCAAAGTCCCGACGTGACTGGAAACCATCCATCATCAAGAGAGACAGGTAGCGTGAGATCCACAACTATGGAATTTTGTGGATAAGGAGGAGGTGAAATAGCCAAAGTAGATCTTGACTGTCGATCACCAAGAGTATGTGTCAGCTGATCTGAGACTCCGGAGAAATCTCACTTCAAGAATTTTCAGTTGAGAATTGAAATTCCCAAAACTTGGAGAGCCAGAGGAATTTTCCACCATAAGATATAGAGGGATATGTGGCGACAGATCATGAACTCCAGAGAAATCACTTTGAGAGCTTCCAGTTAAGAATTCAAACTCCCAAAGCCCGGAGAGATGAAGTCTTGAAGTGAATGAGGATCATTGATTTGAGGTGGATGTGTGGCGTCAGATATAGAACTCCAAGTATGAAACACCCCAGAGGAAAGCAGAGAGGGAAAGCATCTAAGCCCCGAAGTGAATGTCGAGTGTTGATCGAGAAGGGTTCCAAGGGCCATCGATCTAGTCTTGGTATAAAGTGACGAAATCCCGAAGTAGGCTAGAGATATTTATTTGAGGAGGACACGTGGCAGGAATATGTGGATTCTAGATAAGAGCATTCTGGAAGAGCATGAAGGTTGAGAATTGAAATCACTGAAGATCGGAGTGGCGAAGTAGATAGCGATCGTTAATTTGAAAAGGCCATGCGTCAATAGATCATGAAGGTCTAAGAGGACGTGATCCAGAGAGAAGGAGACATATCTCAACCGTTGATCAAGAGGTATGATCGAGATCATGGGATCCATGGTCAAGTTTGATTGCGGGGCCAAAAGGTGATCGAGCTTTAAGTTTCTTAGAGCAGGCTGCAATTGAAACCACAGTTTTGGAAAAAGGAAATGTGGTGACTCGAGGTGAATTGTAGGGAGAAAATTAGTTTAATCCCAAACCACTCTTGGGTGCCCCACAATCGTACGTTTATGCAAGGACATAGCCCGAGGTCATATGCAGGAAGGGGCTAATGAGAGAGGAGCTTACGCCTGAAACCTATGAGTTCAAAAATGTGAAGAAAGAGGTCTCTGTTACCATAGAACCTGCACCAGAGGACAAAGAAGGACCTATGTTAATTTGTAAGGGCTACCATTCAGGTCTCAAAGAGCCAATTCAGCTCGAAATTGAAGATTCTTGATTGGGAGGTCATGCAACCCTTAGGGGAGAAGGGGGTCTACATCAAGTGGTATCAGAGATGAATTTTTTTTCTTACAGACATCAGGCAAAGAAGAGAAGAAACAAAAGAACTCAAAGTTGTACTCTATGTGTGAGAGACAGTCAGCACAGTGCCACCAAGGAGGTGAGTGGAGCCACCTTTAGCCAATCAGGTTGTAGAAAGAGAAATGCGAGAGCTTCGTGCAAGATTAGAGGTGATGGAGGAAACACAGAGGAGAGCACYCAATGCTAGAGATATCAACGATGCAGAGAGTGAAGAAGTAGAATTTGTAGAAGCTGCAGGGAAAAATATTGTCGAAGAACGCTTATTGAGAGTAGTTGTTAGATTGGGAGCTAAAGCCAAGATAGAGGTCCCAATGTATGAATAAAATTTGGATGYTGAAGAGCTACTGGATTGGATAAGATCCATGGACAAATATTTCGACTATGAAGGTGACGATGAGGATAAAAAGGTGAGTCATGCTGTCACCAGGCTAAAAGGACATGCCACACTGTGGTGAGATGAACTGCAAGCTGAGAGGAGAAGCAAAGGAAAACATAAGATAAAGAATCGGGATAGAATGGTAGCTAAGTTGAAGGCTAAATTCATGCCCAAAGATTATCAGATCAATCTGTTTAGGAAGTTGTAGAACCTGAGACATAAGGGTATGACAGTTAAAGAGTACACAGAGGAGTTCTACAAACTAAACATCAGAACTGGAAAAAGAGAGAAGGATGAAGAAAAAGCCGTCTGGTATATAAATGGTCTGAGGTATGAAACCCGGGATGAGATCAACGTGATGTCAGTAAGGACAATGGAGGATGTTTATTAGTTTGCACTGAAGGTAGAGGAGAAGTTGGCCAGAAAAAAAAGCCAGCGAGGAAAAGGTAGAAGCCCAGCCCCAAACAAAGGCAAGGGAGTTGCCCATGACAAGGCACATAAAATCAAGGATGAGACTGAGAAGCCACACAGTCACTTGGAAAGAGGAGGAGGTTTTCAAGGAAGATAGGGTGGTGGAAGAAGTTCTTCTAGAGGAAGAGGAAGAAACAGAGGAGGAGAAGTAAGGTGTTATGCTTGTGGAAAGACAGGACACATGTATTGGGAATGTCTCGAGAAAAAGAAATAAGAAGGAGGAGAAGCTCACATTTCAAAAGCATAGAGAAGGAATGTTGAAGAAGAAGGAGCATAGGATGGAACATCCCTAATGTTGAGAAAGATTCTCTTAAAACCAGAGGTAAAAGTTGAAAAGCCAATGCAGAGGAACAGTCTCTTCAGGATAACTTGCAAGACTAAAAACAGAGTATGCAAGGTGATAATTGACAGTGGGAGCACTGATAACTTAGTATCCATAGAGATGGTGGAGAAATTGGAACTAGAGACAACTGCACACCCAAATCCATACAAAGTCTCATGGTTGTAGAAAGGACGCTAGGTAATGGTTACTAAACAATGCCTTGTTGAATTTAAGATAGGAGGGTATAGAGATGAAATCCTATGTGATGTAATTCTCATGGATGTATGTCATATCTTGTTGGGAAGACAATGGCAGTTTGACAGAAATTTCATTCATGATGGGAGGAAGAATACATACACCTTGGAGAAGAATGGTAGGACATACAAGTTTCTTCCAATGGAAGAGAAGAAAGTGAAAGAGGAAGCCAACACAAGCATACTTCTCATGAGCGGGAAGGAAATATTAAAAGAAGTCAAGAAAGAACAAGAGATGCAGTTTGTTGTGGTGAGGAAACCCAGAGTCATCCTTACAAATACTTCGATGGATGATTTTCCTGAAGAAGTTCAGGAATTGTTGGATAATTTTGCTGACATAGTGGTGGATGAGTTGCCAAACTCATTGGCACCCATCAAAAGTATCATACATCATATTGATTTGATACCAGGAGAAATTATGCCAAATAAAGCAGCATACAAACTTACACCTCGAGAGAATGAGGAGGTAAAGAACCAAGTCCAGGAATTGTTAGACAAGGGTTCAGTCAGGGAGAGCTTGAGTCCATGTGTAGTACTAACTGTGTTGAGCCCAAAGAAGGATGGAGGATGGAGAATGTGTACAGACTCAAGAGCCATTAACAATATCACCATTAGGTAGAGATTCCCTTTCCCAAGAATGGATGACTTAATGGACTATTTAAGTGGAGAAAATTTATTTTCTAAGATATATTTGAAAAGTGGATATCATTAGAGAAGAATGAGAGAAGGTGATGAGTGGAAGACAACCTTTAAGACAAATGAAGGTTTGTACGAGGCTTGTTCTAACATTTGGTTTAACAAATGCCCCGAGTACTTTTATGAGGTTGATGAATGAAATACTGAAAGATTTCATTGGCAAGTTCATGGTTGTATATCGGGATGATATACTGGTATTTGGCAGGACTAAAGAGGAGCATTTGAGACACTTGACACTAGTGATGAGGAGACTACAACAGTAGAAGTTGTTGATAAACCTGAAGAAGTCCTCTTTTATGAAGACAGAGTTTATTTACTTGGGTTTTGTGATCTCTTGAAATGAGTTGAAGATGGATCCAGAGAAGGTGAAAGCAATCAAAGAATGGCCATCACCAAGGAGTATGTTTGAGGTAAGAAGCTTCCATGGATTAGCAAGTTTCTATAGGAAGTTCATAAGAAATTTTAGTGGAATTTGTGCACCAATGATGGACACAATGAAGAAGAAGAATAAGTCTTTTAAATGGATAGAGGAGGCCGAGAGGAGCTTCAATATACTGAAGGAGAAAATAACAGAATGACCAATTCTGGTCTTACCAAATTTTGGAAAGACATTTCAAGTGAGATGTGACACAAGTGGAGTTGCAATTGGAGCAGTTTTGAGCCAGGATAATAGACCCGTTGCCTATTTTAGTGAGAATTTGAATGAGACTGTTGGGCCCTTCGTTTTTGAGAAAGAATCGTGCAAGTTTTGACCAAGCAAGAGTTGTGTAAACTCCATCAGAGGCCGGGAGAAAAAAGAAACAGAAAGCAGTTGCGGAAGTCAGTGCAATGCCAGCGAAGCAACAAACAGTTGCAATAGAACAAGAAAGCATGAAAACCAAGAAGGAAGACATAACCCAGTTATATACAGGACCAAAGACAATTGTAAAAGGGTTGTTGTTGTTAGTTTTGTTGTTATTATTGTTGTGTTATTTACTATTACTGTTCGCTTGTCATTGGTTTGTCACTCTGTAATTGATTCATTAGTTTTGAGTTAAATAGTTGGGCTGAGCCGAGTCAGGTTGGTCAGAGTTGGCCAGGTTTTGGGATTAGTTGTTAATTGCTATAAGTTGAGAGGAGACAAGTCTGAGTCTATAATGAGTTGGAACTCCCAATTAGAGAATTAGATATCTGCGGCATGAGCCCAGACACAGGAGTCTGTACTAAGTCCTAATAAGTAATGCTGAGTTTGTAATCAAAGAAAGATCCTCGAGATAATATGAAGCAGGACCAAGTTTCAAAATATGTTGTGTCTTTGTATGTTTACTTATGCATTGTAGTGTTTCTTTATGGATTATGAGTTCTGTTTGATGGTTCAATGGTTAAGTACTTGCCCACTACGTAATTAGGTTGGATTCTTGCTTATATATATATATATATATATATATATATTCCAGATCTGTTAATGTCTCTTGCAAAAGAACAGGGATGAGTCCTGAATTCTCTATGGATCCTCTTTAGTCTTCTCCCTACCCTTCCCTATGTATCTGTCTCAACAACGCTTCGGGTGAGACTTCTTCTCTTCAGAGGAGATGAAAATGTCAGTGCTCTAGACTACACGGTACCTTTTGTGGGTAACCTGAGAAGGACCATGGTTTGATCAAATTCACGCCAACAAAATGGTTCCGTTGTTGGGACCCGTCTTAAAAGGGAACCCATAGGGAGAATGATTCCACCAGTCCATAGATATGGCATTGATCAATGGTGGGAAAGGAATTGTGACACCTTCATATGGAAAGAAGCGAAATTAAGGAGAAAATCATTGGAAAACACTCGCGAAGCAATCTTTTACTCAGGAAGATTGAGCGTCCAATATGAGATTTTCTAGGTTAAATTCATGGAAGAATTTTTTCAATGGATAAAGAGGCTCCAAAAATCTCTAGAGTTCTAGGGACAGGCCAAGAATATCTATGCATGGGATACCAACAAGTTAGAAGCAATACAGAGGGTAGATTTCCCAGTCACATGAGCTGTGGATTTATGGGTGAGCACCACACTGGAAGGATACATAATCGAGTTCGCAGCTGAGAATCACCAGTCTTTCTCGTGGGAAGAGGAAATTTTCAAGAAAGGCACAAAGGGAAGACTGTTGAGATAAATCCCCCTGTGGATTAAGGTTTTCTTGATGGAGGAAGGGATGTTTATTATGTCCCTGATCGAGATGGCAGCGTAAACACCCTCGCTGGGGTAGGGTGAGATGCGGTAAGATTCATGGAATGAGAGAGGAGAAGGGTTCTTTTAAAAATGGGGGGGAAACAACAAGAAATGGACTCGAGATGAACGAGCTTTGAAGAGAGCTGCCATAGTTGAGAAGTGGTGGTGCGACAAGATCAAGAAAGCCACAAGACAATATGAAAAGTTGAGGAAAGAAGGCGGATCGGGAGAAGTAGAGGAAAGACAGATGGAAGAACTACAGAAGATGAGAAGATAGGAATGACTAGCTAGTCAAAGATTAAATGAGAGAGAAGCGAGGAGAGAAAGAATCCCCCAGGAAGTAGGATGAGAAGGAGAAAGTAAAGAGGTAAGGGAGGAGGAAGTCGACATGAATATTGAAGCAGAAAGAGAAGGTTCAGCCCCAATAACAAGAGAGATTGGGAATCCAGCCGAAGATGTCATCCTTGTGGAAGCTAACGAGGCCCCCCAAATCAAAGAAAACCACCCTGAATCTAGTGGCACCAGCCTCGAATCACCCATACCCCAAGTGTCCTCTATACAAGTAGTAAGTCTGATACTACCTTCTCATGCTAGTTCTATTCCAGTACAATTAATTAGTTAGTCACAACCAGGAAGTGTGAGGACATGGAGGATATTAGGATCCCCTGGTAAATCGCAAGCAAGAACATTAGGATTCATATTGATAGGAACAACAAGATCAACAATGGACAGCCATACCGGAGGTTCGATTGCTAGATACCCAGAGTTTTGGCGTAAGGGAGATGAAGACATTGAGCAACACTAGTTCCTGTGCGAAGCAATCTGGAGATCTAGAGGGACTCCAGATGTGAATAAGTTGGTTGAGTTCTAGACTACCTTGAGAGGTCGCGCTCTCAAGTGGTACATGAAGATCATTGAACCAGGAGTGTCAGGGACGCAAGGTCAAGCATTCACACTAGACCAAGTGCGAACAAGGTTTATAGTAGAATTCAAACTACCTTAGTCAGAACAACATGCTCTATTTGAGTTGTGCAAAATCCAGCAGAGGGAAGGCGAATCAACCTGGGAGTATAACCAGAAGTTTAAAGCTGCCATAGGGAGGTTAGCACATCCAATACATGAAGAACATCAGAGGGAGTGGTACATTCAGGGGTTGTTGCCTTTGACTCGGATCCTTCTAACGCAACAACGGATAGCCACGCTAACAGACACCTTGTAACAATCGATGAAGATTGAAGCCATGGAACAATACCCTCAGAACCTAAGAGTAAACAGAGCCCTGGTAGATGCGAACCTGGTGCAACTACAGGGGCAAATATCAACACTGACAGAAAAGATTCAGGAACTGATGATACCCAGACAAGGACGAACACATATTTGGTGTACTGGATGTTATATGGAAGGTCACCTAGCAAATGAATGTCCAAGAATGAGGGGACTGGGACCCCCGCAGAATCTGATTGTAACCCCACCAGGACCCCCGGGAGGAATTGTGCAAGTGTCAATGAACTCATCATTCCATCACCCCACCCCATATCATGCTTTCCCAGGAGGCCAAGCAGGTCTGACAATAGAATATTGTGAAATCTGTTGAATCCACGGCCATGGGCAAAGACAGTTCCCCATCATGCAGAAATATTCGACAGTACAAAACACAGTACACTGTGATTTCTGTGCATCCACTACGCATACTACCAATCAATGTAGAGCAATGGACACACTTGCGGATAGGTGGGACTGAACAACATTCAGGGTAAATGAAAAACCTCAGGGACCAGGAAGAGGTCGAGGAGGAGTTGCTGGAGGAGATTTCAGAGAAGGAAGAACTAGGGGATGAGGACCAAGCAAATGTTATAACTACGATGAACAAGGTCACTTGGCCAAAGATTGTCCTCATCCAAGGTGGACATGGTGCTCTCACTACAGAACCAACGGACACACAACTGAAGACCGTCTAGATTTAATTGCAAAATGGGAAGATAGAGTATGACCAAGAGGAACTAACCTTATCAGTTTAGAGATCAAGAGGATTTCTAAGGGACAATTTCCCAGCTTGAATATCGTTACTCGAGGAGGAGAAAAGACAGGGGATGATGTTGATACTCTACCTCAGATCCAGAAAGTAGTGCCTAAGGGAGACAGGAATGACCCTCTAAAGAAAAAGTTGTTCTTTAAAGATACCATAGAAGTTTCCATAATATTCCTAGTCATGAAATACAAGAACCCCCCCCCCAGCCGACTGTCTACCCTAAGATGGCGCAAGCCCCTGCTTCACCCCCTGCACCTAGAAAACCTATAGCCATATCAAGACAGTCTGAGCAATGCTAGAATGTAGTTGATCTTTGGTTTCAATTATTCTCTGACATTCTAGGGAATGACCGATTAACAGAAAAGTTGCGCAATGAACTATACCAAGTCTTAGGGAACGAGGAACCTTGAGAAGCAAGGAAAAGGGGTAATCTTCTTGAGAAGAGTACTCAGAGAGTGAAAAAAAGAAAAGTACGAACCAAGAAAGAATTTTGTTTGGTAGCCCAGTTGGACGACTTCGAAATTAAGGACATCATGTTAGACCTAGGGTCAGATGTGAACATTATGCCTAAGAAGACTTGGGAAGCCTTAGGAAAATCAAGATTGACATATTCCCCAATTCAATTAAGGATGGAAAACCAATATTGTATCTTTCCCATAGGAAGACTGGAGAACATAGAAATCGATGTCGCAAGATTAAAAACAATAGCTGACTTTGAAGTCATTGATATCATGGGAGACAAGGACCCCTATCCTGCACTACTTGGCATCAATTAGGCCTATGAAATTATGCAGTAATCGATTTAAAGAAAGACACCATGAATTTTGAAGCTGAGGGAATCAAGGTAGTTCAACCTTTGGATCCATATGTAGGACCCAGATACACAGAACCAAAAGACAATAATATGGAGGAAGGAGACCTAGACCATGTGTACACTGTAACAACGAGGACAAGAAACAATTACATAAACCCTACTGCTGATAGATCAGTAAGGTGGAGAAGCATACAGTCAGCAGGCCAAGATTCAGAACTGGCTTTTGATAGTTGGCAATAAGGCTCACAAAAAATATTCTCAAGAATATGCGCAACTATCAGAACGACCAGATGGATTGGGACCGAAGCTAGAGAACACCCAGTATATGATGGTACTTTAGATCTAGACAATTTCTTGCAAAATATGGAAGAGAATGTGAGAGAAGATCAAAGAATCTCGGTACTAGATGTAGCCTTTCAGAACAACCCCGCTAGATGGTGGGCCACTCATAAATCCATGCTTAAAACTTGGGACGAAGTGAATCAAGCTATCAAGTACAGGTTCTGGAATGAGGAGCAGTAGAAACAGACATATCTCCAAGTCACGCAACCTTTTAATGGAGAATCAGATCCAAAATACGCATTGAATAGTGTGAGACACATTGGCAAATTGCAGGGATACCTTCTCATCTCTAGATTTAAGTATTTCCCCATTCTCTAGGCTGAATCTTGAAATCTTGGTTCATACATGAAGAAACTAGACGACAGACTAGCTACTGACAGACACTAGTAGCTAAATTTTGCAAAGACTTCTCATTCTTAGGTAAGTACCCTGAGCTAGAACTTCTTTTTACAACCAATGATAATGAGAGATCAAACTTTTTAGTGTGTCCCAAGCATACCCAAGAACTTCAGACTAAACTCCACCTACCCTTGATTGACAATCCTATAGAATGCTATCAGATTAGCAAAGATTTAGAAAGCCCAGATGAATTAGAAGGACTGAGAAACCTATCCATCAAAGAGATAGAGGGGAGTAGAGAAATCCAAAACAACATACCTAGCCAGACCGATATTTCCTACAACCACCCATTGAAAGTGCGTAGGCTCAACATAGGGACTGCAGAGTAACCCAAGATAGCTCTGGTAGGAGATTACTGGGATGAGCAAACCAGTCAGGAAATACAAAGTTTACTGAGGGAATACGAGGACTTGTTCCCAAAGAATTTTTTAGAATTAAAAGGAATCAAAGGAGTCATGGGAGAAATGAATATTGAGTTAAAACCATGATCCAATCCTGTCAGACATAGACCATACCACCTTAACCCAAGAGTAAAAGAGAAAGTTAAGAAAGAGGTTGATAAGATGTTAGAAGCAGGTCTCTTTTTTGCAGTAGAAGAAGCAGAGTGGGTCAGCCTGATAGTGATGCAAAGCAAGAAAGACACTGAAGATATTAGAGTCTGTGTGGACTACAAAAGCCTCAACACTGCCTGTGTACATGACCCTTTTCCAACACCCTTTACTAATGAGGTGCTAGAATAGGTTGCGGGGAAGGAAGAATACTCATTCACAGATGGATTTTCAGGATATCATCAAGTTAAGATCATTGAAGAGGACAAAAGGAAGACCACTTTCATTACAAAATGGGGATCTTTTGCATAAAATGTAATGCCATTTGGTTTAAATAATGCCCCTTCATTTTTTTCCAGGATTGTGATAACAACTTTTAGAGAATTCATTCACAAATTTATAGAAGTCTATATGGATGATTGGACAATATATAGCCTACTTTAAGGAACACGTAGCACTGCTAAGGCTAATGTTTGACAGATGTAGAGAGTTGCAGATATCACTAAATCTCAGGAAGTGTATCTTCTGTGTGCCGCATGGAAATCTGTTGGGCCACATAGTTTGTCGAGAAGGAGTATTGGTAGACCCAGCCAAAGTTGTAGTCATCATGAATGTGACACCACCTACAAGTGCTAAACAGTTCTGCTCCACACTAGAACACACAAGTTATTACCGCAGGTTCATTAGAAGATATGCCAACATTACTGCACCTCTGGAAAACCTCCTGAGAAAGGCTGAAACGTTCCAATAGACTCCCGGATGTGATAAAGCATTTGAGACACTTAAGGAGAAACTCATTACAACACCGATTATGATATTCCCAAACTGGGAGAAGGAATTTCACATCCATGTAGATGCTTTAGGAATTGCCTTAGGAGCTATCTTAGCACAACCTGGATATGGAGCTATGGATCACCCAATCTATTTTGCAAGTCGAAAGCTGTCACAAGCAGAACATAGTTATACAATGACAGAAAGGGAAGGGTTAGCAATGATTTACGCTTTACAAAAATTTAGATTTTACCTTTTATGGTGTCACTTCAAATTCTTTACTGACCATTCCGCATTAAAATACCTCATTAACAAACCCATGTTGGAAGGGAGGATCTGTAGATGGCTACTATTATTCCAGAAATTTTCCTTTGAAGCCATCATCAAGCCGGGATGATGCAACATCGGAACCGACCATCTATCTCGGCTAGAGTTAGGAGAAACCGGCGAAGCAGTGGACAACCAACTCCCAGATGCAGACTTGTTCAGGATTGAGGCCATACCAGAATATCTGGAGGATATAGCAATATTTCTCAGTATAGGGGCCTGTCTTGAAACATATTCCGCAACCCAGAAACACCATATGGTTTTTAGAGATGCAGACTACCAGCTAATTGCCGGACAATTGTATAAACTAGGACTAGACAACATTCTCAGACGATGCATCCTGGATCATGAAAGGCAGGATATACTCTGGGAATTCCATAGTGGAATAGTAGGAGGCCACGTAGGAGGAAAGGCCATGACACAAAAAGTTCTACAGGTAGGACTTTGGTGGGCCACACTATTCAAGGACACAAAAATATACACTAGATCATGTGATGCTTGTCAACGGGTGGGAAAGCCATCACAATGAGATGAACTACCACTGCAACCAGTTAGAGCTCTATAGGAATTTGAGAAATGGGTAGTTGACTTCATTGGCCCGATCAACCCCACAACCAAACATTCAAAGTCCAGGTACATCATTACTGCGACTGACTACCTTACGCGTTGGGCAGAAGTAGCAATGGTACATGACTGTTTGACAAACATTGCGGCTAGGTTCATTTTTGAGAATATCATTACCCAGTTTGGATGTCCCAGGAGCCTAACCAATGATCAGGGAGCTCATTTCATTAGCAACACTATAGCAACACTTATAGTAGAATTTATGATTCAACATCACAAGAGCAGTCCATACCACCCACGGGCCAATGAAATGGTCGAAGCCTTCAACAAAATTCTAGAGAGGGGACTAACAAAGGTCTATTGTGCAAACCGAGAGGAATGGGATGATCAAGTTCTAGTTTTCCTCTGGGCTTACAGGATAACCACAAAGAAACTCCACAGATACATGTCATTCCAATTATTCTATGGGAGAGAGGTAGCGGTGCCTGCAGAGTTCATCACTCCAAGTTTGTATATTGTGCAAGTCACATGCATGACAGAAGAGGAATCAGTGGTGCAGAGACTTGTGGAGCTACAAGAACTCGAGGAAACCTGATTTCTACCAAAATTCTGCTAGTCGGTTGAAAATGCAAGACAAATATCTTGGCACGATAGACAAATTACAACCAAGGTATTCACACAAGGGGACAAGGTTTTACTCTACGACAACCGATACTAGAAGCATCCTGGAAATTTGTGTATSCACTGGTTGGGACCGTTCATAGTTGCGGAGATCCAACCCTCATGAGAAATCAGAATCGCACAAATAGATGGTGTGATACAACTAGGATGGGTGAATGGTGCTTKCTTGAAGCCCTACTTATCTCAAAACTGAGAGAGAAGGATAGTTGCTCCAATCTGCAGGATCTTGTACAATAGATAGATTTGAGTTTTATTTTCTTTCTACAATTTTGTAAATTCAGTTAATAAAGTCCATAGGCGCAACATTGTGCCATTACACACAATTCATTTGTTTTTTCTAAGAATTGGTTGATATAGAACTGACGATGGAGCAGTACAAGACCTGAAGCATAAAGAAAGTCCATTAATGACACTCATTAAAAGATGATGCATACAACCTGTGTGGTCATCGGAGGGGCCATGAATCCAAATCCAATCTGAGTTATAGGTGACGCAAACCTAGTCTAGTCACTACATTTATTTCCATTCTCGTACCCCGTCTGATGCTATTAAGACATAAAGCCGCATTACGCCAAGATTCCATTGAAGAAAGTGTCGGGATACCCACCCGTCAAACATAGAGGTCTCAAATCGGTCACGTCCCTATTCCACTCAAATAAGTAAATACCAATATTGCCAATAGGATTTACCTTGATTAAAACCATCCCGTCTGACAACTCACATACGGTCATGATGAGTAGCAATTACTGCTAAAAACTTACCCATTAAGCCAAGTATAACGCTCTCAGAACTCAATTGATAATGTATTTTTTTCAAAAACAGTATAGCCATTTTTGAAATCAGCAGTGCAAACCAGTTGGGACCATTGTAAAAGATGCATACGTAACCCTAGTTACTACCTACCACAGAAGTGAGAATGCCAAGAGCCACAACAAGCCTAAGTTCCATGACTAAAGAAGAAGTACCAGAGGAACCCTACAACCCCCGGGTCGATATCATAGGCGATCTCAAAGGGAAGGTAGAGCAAGTTAAGCTCCTCGGCCTTGACCTCATGGATTCAGCTTTGTTCCCACAAATGCACACAGACATAATTTGGGATATAGTTCTGTATGGAAACAAAGGGATGCAAGTAGTCCCAAAATAAGACTTCATCGAATTATTTAACTCGACTATCATGAACCTAAGAGACTTACTAGTCTTTGGTACCACAGGCTAGTTCGCGCGCTGCACAAAATTTCTGATAAGCAGGGTGCATGACAGAAGTCTATGGTTGGATAAGCAGTATCCAATCCATGTTGATGACATCCAGAAACTCACTGGATTATCCTCCCAAGGAGAGGATGTGTCAAAGGGATTCCAGAGTCCTGAGAAACACGGGAAAAAGAAAGGCGAGCTTAGCCTTTATGAGAAATTTAACACAAAGAGAGGGGGCCACACAACAGTAATTGAACCAATACTACCTGAGACAGTTCGGACTGGCTGCTACATCATATCCAACAAGGTTATGAGGTCTTACTACAAGGGGGAATGCACTCTAGATGCGTTATCAGTCGCTGACTTCTACGCAAACGGAGCAGTGTTCAATTGGTGTAGTTTCCTGTTGGAGGAGATACTAGTAGCTTGAGAGGAAGGGAAAGAGAAGGGAGGAACCTTCACCTATGGATACCTACTTGTGGCATTTTCAATGCTCAAATGGAAACCACCTGTGGGTAGACCATTGACAATACCAGAGAAGGGGCACATGGAGAAGATGTTTGAGCCATGGTAGTCCAAAAAAGAATCGGAGAACACAACACTCAACAACACATCATTTTCCAAATGGTATAATGCT
The DNA here is from genome assembly GCA_032191745.1 of Picea mariana. Taxonomy (NCBI): domain Eukaryota; kingdom Viridiplantae; phylum Streptophyta; class Pinopsida; order Pinales; family Pinaceae; genus Picea; species Picea mariana. The sequence continues at coordinate 250,030 of JASDQU010735791.1, read as the reverse complement.
ATTATAGACACCACACAGAGGTTGCACATCCCGCAGGAGATCCTCAACTGTAACACGAGGAATATTGCCTTCATCATGAACTGACACAACACATTTTGTCTGGCCAAGACATGTCAGCAAGGAAAATTTCCACACATGGATGCTTCCGTTCTACTTGGATGAATNGGAGAACACAACACTCAACAACACATCATTTTCCAAATGGTATAATGCTATTATAGACACCACACAGAGGTTGCACATCCCGCAGGAGATCCTCAACTGTAACACGAGGAATATTGTCTTCATCATGAACTGACACAACACATTTTGTCTGGCCAAGACATGTCAGCAAGGAAAATTTCCACACATGGATGCTTCCGTTCTACTTGGATGAATAAGCCTTCGATAAGGAAGTCATGTCATGCATAGGAGTCAAATGCGGTCAACGTAAATCAGGAATGCATTACATTTTTCCTGTAGAGCTGCTAAAGAAGAAAGACAATGAACTAGGAGAAGAACCGAGTTCAGGCCCCAAGAAGAAGCTAGATGCTCCGACACAAACAGACTCCGAGGGGGAAGAAGAAACACAACAACTAGAGTGGAGGAAAGGACTGGCCCACTGACAACTACTGGACGATGTTGTGTTGTTAGGTGCACATGTTAACCATATCTTGGGTGTTGTGCTTGGTACTGAACAATTAGTGAATAGGCCCATAACTAGGGTCTCGTCAAACAAACCCTTAAACCCACAACCCCTTGCATCTGTCACTCCCCGAACCAGCGCCATGACCAAAAACACCACTATCATTGATATTCAAGATGACCTAGAGCCAGAAACACTTCTGTCCACATTCATCATTGAGCACCCTCCACCACCACTCCAATTACCAAACATCATCATGGCTAGTCCACATCAAACAATAACCTCAGAGCTTATGCAACTCGATCACCTAGAGACAGTGGAACGACGACCCCCACAAATAACCAGAGAATTACCCAAACCAAGATCAGAAGTTTTTGGTCCCGACTCCAAATCCCCCAAGCTAAGCACGACACTGGATGATCTGAATCCAAACACCCAGGAACAACAACTTGAATCTTCAGTGCAAGAAGAACATGCCTGAAGTAGAGATCAGTCATGACCCGACAACAACCAACAAACCACCTCACCAGCCAAGGGTGAGGGTGCACAAGAAATCACAACACATCAATAAGAAGGAACAAAAGAGACGCAGATACCAGATGCACCCAACAAACTAGAAGCGATAACTGAGTAGGATACGACAGCCATGCGAGATCAAATGGAGCAGGTTCTCCAGAACCCGAAGCAATGTGCAGAATCGATGCAAGTCTGCATAGCCAAAACATAGGTTTTGACTCTTTTGCCAGCATAGCTAAGGTTGAGAATCACACCAGTGCCACCAACGGAGAAAGAGGTAGAAACTCGCTCAGATCATTCAATAGGCAATGGAATCCCACTACAGATGCGAGTACCCACCGACGCAGCTGCTTCATCCACCGACTTGGTACAGTGGCCAACGCCACACTTATTTGGCCTAATCAGGGCATCCACAAACCAATTGGAGTAGAGGATCCAGGAGGCCGAGAGATCCGCCAAGATCACAAGAAAATAAAAATTTGTGGAGCACACATACATAATGTATGAAGCACATGACAATCTCTAAGTCCAGCGCAAACTGGAAAAAGTGCAAGAAAAACTTGTTGAGGCTTGGCTGGAGATTCAGAAGGTCACACTTGAACTACCTGAGGCCAGCGATGTAAGAGAGCCAGAGAAACAGATCGAGTTGTTAGAGAAATCATGGACACAACTCGCCAATAGCACTGATATACTCCAAGTGAAGCTACAACAGGTCCATCATGAAGCAGAACAACAACCTCAACAGCTCCAGGAACAAATGCAGAAGATAATATTGCAAGGCAACAATTCCTGAGCAACATTGCACAAGCACACAATGGACTGTACCAAAATCTTTAGAGAAGTCAGTGATTGGATGGGCATCATCGCTCGACAAAATCAGGTCTTAGAGGAGGTCCAAACAAAGGAAGAAAAAGCACAAACAGAAGATCCCAAAGAAGAAGAAAAGACGAACAAGGGAAAACAACAGATGCTACTGGAGGATGTGAAAGAACCAAGAGCTTGAATCGAGGATGGGTCAAGGATTGTGGTTAGAACCTATTGGGCCCTTCATTTTTGAGAAAGTATTATGCAATTTATGGCCAAGAACGAGTTGCGCAAACTCCATCAGAGGCCAGGAGAAAGAAGCAACAGAAAGTAGTTGCGGAAGTCAACGCAATGCCAACGAAGAAAAAAATGGTTGCAACAGAATAAGAAAGCATGCAAACCGAGAAGGAAGACACAACCCAGCTATATACAGGACCGAAAAGAACTGCAAAAGGTTTGTTGTTGTTGTTATTGTTGTTGTCTTTATTGTTACTGTTCGCATGTCATTGGTTCGTCGCTCTGTAATTGATTCATTAGTTTTGAGTTAATCAGTTGGGCTGAGCCGAGTCAGGTTGGTCAGAGTCGACCAGGTTTTGGGATTAGTTGTTAATTGTTGTAAGTCGAGAGGAGACAAGTCTGAGTCTGTAATGAGTTGGAACACCCAATTAGAGAATTAGATCTCTGTGGCATGAGCCCAGACATAGGAGTTTGTACTAAGTCCTAATAAGTAATGCTGAGTTTGTAATCAAAAAAAGATCCTCGAGATAATATGAAGCATGACCAAATTTCAAAACATGTTGTGTCTTTGTATGTTTACTTATGCATTGTAGTGTTTCTTTATGGCTTATGAGTTTTGATTTATGGTTCAATGGTTAAGTACTTGCCCACTACGTAAGTAGGTTGGATTCTTGCTTATATATATATTCTAGATTTGTTAATGTCTCTCACAAAAGAATAGGGATGAGTCTTGAATGCTCTATGGATCCTCTTTAGTCTTATCCCTACCCTTCCCTATCTATATGTCTCAAAAACGCTTCGAGTGAGACTTCTTCTCTTCAAAGGAGATGAAAATTCCAATGCTCTAGATTACACGATACCTTTTGTTGGTAACTTGAGAAGGACCCTGGTCTGATCAAATTCGCGCCAACAAAGACCAAGAGAAAATAATCCACATATGATAAGGAGTTTTATGCCATAATTCAAGCCTTGAAGAAATGGAGACATTATCTTGTCCCACAGGAATTTGTCTTGTATAGCGATATCCAAGCTTTACAATTCATAAACAGGAAGGAAAAATTGAATCAGAGACATGCAAAGTGGGTTGAGTTTATGCAGAATTTTACTTTTTTCATAAAACATATTGTTGGGAATGCTAACAAGGTTGTTGATGCATTGAGCAAGAAATGTTTGATTCTGCGGGAATTTCAGGTGAAGATCTTGTGTTTTGAACACCTTAAGGACATGTATTGTGATGATCCATATTTGAAGGAAGCATACAAAGCATGTGAAAATCCTGTGTTGAGAGATAGGAGCCAGTGGACAGAGTACATGATTCAAGAGGGGTTGCTATTCAAGGGCAATCAATTGTTCATACAAAAATTCTCGATGAGGGATAACCTTTTAAAGGAGAAGCATAGCGGAGGATTGGCTGGACATTTCGGCCATGATAAAACATTTTCACAGTTGAGCAGTTCATACTATTGGCCAGGTATGAGAACATAAGTGATAAAATTTGTGAACACATGTAGAATATGCCAACATGGAAAAGGTAAAAGATAGAACACTGGATTGTATCAACCATTGCCAATAGCAGAGAGGCCTTGGGATGCAATAAGCATGGATTTTGTGTTGGGACTGCCAAGAACACAAAGAGGATGTGATTCCATATTTTTGGTGGTGGATAGATTTTCAAATATGGCACACTTTATCCCATGCTAGAAGACCAGTGATGCAACACACATCGCAAATCTGTTTTTCAGGGAAGTTGTGAGACTTCACGGAGTACCGAGGAGCATTGTCTCAGACCAAGACACTAAATTTGTTGGTCATTTTTGGAGAACACTGTGGAAGAATTTGGGGACATATTTTTCCATCAGCTCAGCTTATCACCCTCAGATAGATGGACAGACTGAGGTGGTAAACAAAGGTTTGGGAAACTTGTTGAGGAGCCTGGTCACTGAGCATCATAACCAGTGGGATCAGATTCTTCCACAAGTAGAATTTGCATACAATGACTCACCCAACATGAGCACTAGAAAGAGCCCATTCCAAATACTCTATGGAATGCAACCAAGGGGAGTATCTAAGTTGAGAGACTTAGAACGGAGTGAGATCAGGAGTGTTGGAGCAGAATATTTTGCTGCAGAAATGCAGAAAATCCATAGCTAGATCAGAGGACAATTGCAGAGCTCTAGCCAAGAGTACAAGTGCAGAGTTGATCAACATCACAGGGAACTTCAATTTGAAGTAGAATATTAGGTTCTGACACATATCAGGAAAGAAAGGTCCCCTAGGGGAACATATAACAAGTTAAAGATGAAGAAGATAGGACCATGTAAGATATTAATGAAGTTTGATGCAAAGGCCTACGAGATTGAACTACCAGATGATGTGGGCATCTCACCCATATTCAACGTTTCAGACTTGTATCCTTATAGGAAAGATGACAAAGAGGAATTAGAATATTAAGAGAAGGTTCAGTGGAAGAAACAAATGCCTATAGCAAAAAAACCATAGATGGAGAAGATCATTGATCATAGGGTTGGAAAGAAGATGAAGAGGAAGACCTATTTTGAATATCTGATCAAGTGGAAGGGACACCCAATAGAAGATGTCAGTTGGGAAAATGAAGATGATATTCAGAAGAATGGAAAGTCGGTGCAAGATATCATGCATGGGAGTCCATGAATTTTTGTCCAGGGGAGTATGATGTAGGAGCATCGTCAGCAAGCATGCATGGCAGGACAACGCAACACCTAGGAATCATTTCAAAATCTTAAAACGCAGGCAGTTACTGCGAATCTTTTGGAGCTGATTGAAAAATGGAAGAAGATCAAATGCTTGGACGCTGAATGATCACGAGTGATCTGGGAGTTTCACTCCTAGCCTTGAATGTAACTGAACTTAGGTAGCATTTAGGATTTCATTTTTTGAGTAGAAGACTAGTCGGGGCAAACCCTAAGAACCCTCTGAGATAAATAAAGGTTTTGTATGCCCAAATGAGGCTTCTACGAGTTAGTAGGAAATTTAAAAGTTTTTAGTTGTTGTTTGATTATAGATGTAGCCATTTAATTTGGAATTAATATAACAGAGGAAAATTGATCCAAATGCATGATGCTGTGATTTTTTTACAATTCCCTATTATTGTTTCTTTCGTGAATGAATGAATATCGTTACGAGTATATGAAGTTTTGAAATGTTTGCATAAGTTAAATCGTTTTCTCTTTGTTGAGCCTGTGCAAGGTGTGCACACAGTCTGGAAGGAGTGCGTTGATAGATTCTATTTCGAATCATAAGCTCAGAAGAGATAGCATAGATTTTCTTTTGCAAGGAGTGAAAGTGACTACTGCAAGGTGTGCATAGTCGTCTGCAAGAACTCGAAATCTTGCATAAGAATCTGTTGCAAGGAGTGCACAGAACCGAAATTTGGCTAAGAGTCGAAGTGGCTCTTTAAGAAGTCAAAGGAGAAGAAGGCGAGAAATATCAGAAGAGATAATGCTTTCTAGAAGTGCAGATGAGGTCCAAGAGACGAACTCGTAGAAGGAACAAAGGATGATATCTTTGGATACTTAGAAAATTATCTAAGTCGGAGGGAGTCAGAAGCTTAGGAGGGAGAGTGACAGTGGCTATTGGATCACTGATTCAAAGGACCAACAACCATCCGATCAAATCAAGGTGTGAGATCCATAGTGATTTCACATGCAGGAGAGGGAACCTGCCAAAGTATCGAAGTCCCGAATTCACTGGGAATCGTCCATCATCAGGAGAGATAGGTGGCACGAGATCCACAACTATGAAATTTTGTGGACGAGGAGGAGGTGAAATAGCCAAAGTAGATACTAACTATTGATCACCAAGAGTATGTGTCAACTGATCTGAGACTCCAAAGAAATCTCATTTCAAGAATTTCCAGTTGAGAATTGAAATTCCTGAAGCCCAGAGAGTTGGAGAATTTTTCCACTGTCAGATCCAGAGGGATATGTGGCGATGGATCGTGAACTCCGGAGAAATCACTTCGAGAGCTTCCAGTTGAGAATTGAAACTCCCAAAGCCCAAAGAGTAGAAGTCCCAAAGTGAACAAGGATCGTTGATTCAAGGTGGACGCGTGGCATCAGATCTAGAACTCCAGGTATGAAACACTCCTGAGGAAATCAGAGAGGGAAAGCATCGAAGCCCCGAAGTGAATCTTGATCGTTGATCGAGAAGGGTTCCAAGGGTTGTAGATATGGTGTTGGTAGAAAGTGTCGAAGTCCTGAAGTAAGCTAGAGACGTTGATTTGAGGACACGTGGTAGGAATCTGTGGATTCTGGATAAAAGTGTTCTAGGAGAGCGTGAAGGTTGAGAATTGAAATCGTTGAAGCCTGGAGTGGTGAAGCATATTGCGAGTCTTAATGACCCTTGATTTGAAAAGTCCATGCATCGACAGATCATGAAGGTCTAAGAGGACATGATCCAGAGAGAACAAGACAGATCTCAACCATTGATCAAGAGGTATGACCGAGATCACGAGATCTACTGTCAAGTTTGATTGTAGGGCTAGAAGGTGATCGAGCTTTAAATTTCATAGAGAAGGTTGCAATTGAAACCACGGTTTTGGAAAAATGACATGTGGTGGCTCAAGGTGAATTGCGGGGCGAAAATCAGTTTAATCCCAAACCACTCTTGGGTGTGCCCGCAATCATACGTTTATGCAAGGACATAACCCGAGGTCATATGCAGGAAGGGGCTAATGGGAGAGGATCTTACGCCTGAAACCTGTGAGTTTAACAGCGTGAAGAAAGAGGTCGCAGGTACCATAGAACCCACACCAGAGGACAAAGAAGGGCCTATGTTAATTTGTAAGGGAGACCATTATGGTCTCAAAGAGCCAATTCAGCTCGGAATTGAAGATCCTTAATCAGGAGGTCGTGCAACCCTTAGGGGTGAACGGGGTCTGCATCAAATTGTCACTCCCATGAAAAACAATTGCAAGTTAAGCAAAGATGATGATTCAAAGTCTATAGATCAGAGACAATACAGGTCAATGATTGGCAGCCTACTATATGTGACAACATCTAGACCAGACGTAATGCAGGCAGTTGGACAAGTGGCATGATTTCAAGCAGCACCAAAGGAATCACATGTATTAGCAGTGAAGAGAATTTTCAGATGTCTCAAAGGAATAGAAGAGTTTGGATTATGGTATCCAAAAGGAAATGATATATCTCTTATTTTCTACACAAATGCATATTGGGTAGGTTGTATTAATGAGCGACGAAGCACCAGTGGAGCAACGTTCTACTTGGGTGAGTGTTTAGTATCATGGCTAAGAAATAAACAATCATCAGTATCTCTATCTACCTCCCAGACAGAGTATATTGCAACAACATGTTGTACATAGGTTCTTTGGATGAAACAAACTTTGATAGTTATACAGGTTGAGTATGATGAGCCCATTCCAATCTATTATGATAATACATGCACCATCATTATCTCAAATAACCCGGTGATGCACTCCAAGACAAATCAAATTCCAATCAAGTATCACTTTCTACAAGAACAAGTTGCAAAAAAGAACATCTTTACAAAACCACTTCCACGAGAAGCCTTTGAGTATCTTCGCCAGAGACTCAGAGTTATTTCTACTCCAAAATGAATTCTTTTGAATGCTTATATTACATGTATTATATGTACATGAGGAAGCACCATAAATAGGGCAGTTCAGTTAGGGGGAGAAGCCTCGGATGGAAAGATACCTTTTCCATTGATGACAAATGGGGAGAGATTCATCAGATGCAGAGGATAGAGGCATGGTTCTAGGGGGAGAAATGGTCACAAATATGCAAAGGACAGAGGCATGTTTCCAGGGGGAGCATGAGTGATATGACTTCAGTATTGCATGACATAATTTTATTTTTGCATCAAAGTGTTGCCATCAATGCCAAAGGGGGAGATTGTTGATTAAGGTTGGTTGTAATTGATGTCAACTCTTGAAGAAAGACCAATAGCAAAAGGTTTGGGTAATGGACCCAAGTTTTTTTGATGTAAATATGACTCATTATTGCCTTGCCATGGTTGATAATAAGTACAAATGGATGAACTCCAAAGTGAACCCCTTATGGTGAAAGCCCTCACGGGAAGACGCTTTGCGGATTGAGTTATCCTAGAAGTATGGTTAGAGAACCCATGATTATTTGTGGAATAATGAGATGAATGTCAGTGAATTTTTCAATGAAACTATCCTATATGGATAGTTATTTTCATGCCATTTCTAGTGGTATGTGTAATGTCACATAACTCCTTACGGTTAGAGAGCTATGGCCATGAGAATTTGGAGAACCCAGGTTTGGGTAATGGACCCAAGTTTGTTTGATGGATAATGGTATGAGTTTTGATATATTTTCAGGTAATACTATTCTATATGGATAGTACATGTCATTCCATTTCTGGTGGTATCTGGAACGCCACATAACTCCTCACGGTTTGAGAGTTATGGCCTTACAAAGTTGGAGGAACCTTATATGTCATTTAGAAGCCCTAAAAGGTCAAAGTAGTCAAAGTGGTTTAAGATATTTTAGAAGGTAAATAATAAAGTGAATTGATGCATGTACTATAATTCAAAGTGAATACAAAATAAATTATTTAAATAATAAATTTAATGGAGAAATTAGAAGTGGGTTAACCCTAAAATAAGGAAAGTGGGCAAAGTGACCTAGAAGATATTTTTAAGGAGGCTACTTGGAGAGTATAAATAAGAGGCAAGGCTCTCTCATTTTAGATCACACTTGATCATATGGAATATATATAGTTTTCTAAGGTAACCAAAGTATATCTAATCCTAATTTCATAGGGAAGGTGAAGAAAAGAAGGTCGGAATTCAAGGGAGGATAAATTCTTTTGATGATGATTTCTAAGGTATGTTATTTACAACTCATCTCACCATTTTCGCAATAATTATTTTTCTAGAATGATTCAAACCATGAAATTGATATTCCATTGAAGAAACATATCCAAGTATATTTGGTAAAAAATTCATCTTGTGTTTCGTTGTAGTTTTGGAGTTACACTCCGTGGAAAATAGGGTTTGTGGCTAGTCCTAAAAATAGTCTAAAAAAGGTGTTTCGGGTAAAAACATCATAACTTATTCATAACAAATCCAAATTTAGTAATACAATTTTTTTTGGTTATATTACAGTATTTAGTATTCTGTGTAACATTTTCAGATCCATTCAACAAATATTCCGTGCGAGGCATGCTCTACAAGGTCGCTCTCTAGAATAAGCCAGAATTCAACAAGGTATGCCATTTTTTCTATAACTCATTTTTTGATAGGTTCCAAGTAGTGAAACCTGAAAGAAATGCATAAAACACACTGAAGGACATTGTATATCATTTTCAGATCTTTATTCATTACAGGTACATGGTTATGATTTTTTCAAGTTAGGGTTGTTGACTAATCCAAAACTAGTCATGTGAGACTAAATAAAAGTTTGATGAAAATGCTAGTCTCTTGTTGTTAAAGTTAAGGAAGGTTTGTAAGTATGTTATCATATAAACCAGGTCTGTTATAGATTTACAAATCATATTTGGATAATGAAATTGATGAGGGATTTTGGTTGAGGTACATGTTGGGTACATGGTTGAGACAAGTAGTTGATGAGTTGGCACATACATGAGGTGTATAGTTGATGATGTTGGTACATATTGATGAGTCATAGTGATGAGTAGTTCAAACATGATTGGTACATACTTGGTACATGGTTGGATGCACTTGTTTATGGTACAAGTTGATTACAGGTTGTTTGGTATAGGTTGGTGCATGGTTGATGCACTTGTTTATGGTACATGTTGATTACAGGTTGAGGTATAGGTTGATGCATGGTTCAGGTTTATTGGTATAGGTTTACAATGATATATATCACAGTGATAGTGTGACAGTGGTTCCATCATTCTACTTCTACTTCAGGGCGGTTGGACGGGGCAAGGATAGCTGGTTGTAGCCACCTTTCGGTTGTAGCCGGAGAGCATAGGGGGTTGTAGCCTCCTTCTGGTTTTATCCATAGAATAGGGGAGTTCGAGCTTCCTTCAGGTTGTAGCCAAAGAAACAAGGGGGTTGGAGCCTCCTTATAGTTGCAGCTGGAAAACAAAGGAAGTTGGTGCTTCCAATGAATGTAATTCTTTAAGACATATAAGCAAAAKCATTATGTGGTTTTCTCCCGCTTTGGGTTTCCACGTAAAACATTGGTGTACTGTGTATGTGTATGATTGTTTATTTTTTCATTGCTTATTTACTCTACAGTTATTGGACGATAATGCTACATTGATATAAATCTTGTATTATATGGTTAAAAATGATTAAATTTCTCTATTACTGATTCACCCCCCCTCTCAGTAATCCAACACAAATAGATATAAGTTCAAATATTTCAATTATCAACACAAGATGGGTTCGAATTAATAGATATCATGATGAGCTTGACCCAATTAAAATAAAAGAGCTAAAGTGTGAATGGATTCAAATGTTAATTGAACATAAAATAAAACTTTGACCTGGGTTCAAAACTCATGGTCTTTCCTTCATAACTTAAAAATGGTTTCTCACATTTTTCCCAAAATCATCCCAGAACCCTTGGAATATCTTGAAAGAGTCGAGCTCAAATCCATTTATAATGCATATAAAGCATAACTAAGTCATATCCCTTTTCTTTTTAATATGCGATGGAAATTGAAATTTTGAAAACATATAAGAGATAACTCGACAAATTTCCTCAATGAACAATAATTCTTTATTTCTCTTCTTCAAGCAATGACTGAGCACAGAAAGATAAAACATTTCATGCGCACGGTGATGCTAGCCAAAGCCACATTTAATCATTCGTAAATACAAATATATTGCATAAGATGTAAAAGGTATTGTGGAATCATACATTTTCCCAAATGTTCCTTTATTCTAGTGAAGAAGGTCAAAACAATTACCAAAACTACCAGAAGTGAGATTTTTAGTAGTCTGAGCTCAAAATTCCATTTCCCTCAATCTCAATAAATAAAAATGACCACGAACCAAGGAAAAAAATAAGTAGTAGCATGCAAGACTGTAGGAGTAAATTCCCACATCCTTGCAACTTTAATGTATGGGAAAACCATCACATCACCTATTCAAAAAAACCATTGTATGCATGCCAACTCAACAATCTATTCAATTTTCAAAATCTTCATGCTACACAAGCCTTATACCACGTCAAATAAAATAAACATTAAACCCGTAGCCATATAACCCTCGACCTTGAAACAAGTGCACTCATATACCACATGCAAGATGTATGAATCTAAACAATACCATATAATATGTATAACCATTTCCAAAGACCAACCAACACCCATTTATAAGTTATATGTTGAATGCATCCTATGCAAGGTGTTATTTCCAATATGTTGTCTCAATCATAAAACTCAAACTTTAAACACTTGACAATGATGCTCAACAAATGCGCCTCCTTTCACATTGGTATTATGGTATATGTAATGTTTATATATAGACTAATATGAGTATTTAAACCATGTAAAACTTATAAATGATAAAACCAAAACCTTTTTCAAATTTGCAAAAGAGTTAACGTTCCTTTAAATTGTTTGCATAATATTGTATAAGAAATAATTATGGGTTGGCACTGTTCAACTGTCATAGGTTTTAATAACCAATGTTTGTAGGTTATCTATATGTGGTAGCCACTTGTTTTCAGGTAAAAATAGTAATATGATATTGACATATGTTTTGAATAGGTGTCAAATTTCTTCATTCTATCAATGCTCTAATGATGCTAGGATTCTCATCGTTCATGCAAGTAAATCTTTTCAACATCAGTCATTTTCATAGGAGATCAACTTAAACCATTTATTCAAGATGTTAAACCTCAAGTATATCATGCTAAGGAAAATCTTAGAAAACTAATATTTCGCATTCAATCCTTGGGGACCCCACCTATTAGCTATATATGTAGTAATGATAATAGGCTTCAGAACTCTTTGCAAGCATTTAATAACACATGACAATTTTTTTATTCAAAAAGTCCAAGAACCATTGGTATGGGACCATACTATCGTCAATAGATTGAAATCTGTGGATGATAAGTGGGATTGAGCCATTGAATTTTGGTTCAACTGAGTGAAGGAAGAGTACATTGTTGAGTTCTCCATCGAATACAGTGATTCTTTCAGCGAGGATAAAATAGATTTTGTTGAAGGCCCTCGAAAGATACTATTGGAAGAAATTCCCTTGTGGATCAAGATGTTTTTCATAGAAAGTGGATTGATTTTCATGGATCCCGATAGGATGGATGAGTATCCCCCCTTGCATGGGGGGGGATGGAAATAAGGGGGTGAAAGAGAGAGAAAATGGATCCAGTTGAGAGGATTGAGAAGATGTTGAGATGAGGTGAGAAGAGAATGGACCTAGAATATCAAAGGAGAGAAAGAGCCAAGAGATATGTAAGAAGAGTTGAGCTGACGAAAGTTGAATAGAGAAGAAAAAATAATATAGCAAGGGGTGAAAGATGAGGGGTCAGACCCAGAATGAAGAGAAAAGATACTACAATGGGAGGATGTGCAAGAGATATTTCTATGCCAGAAAGGAGCATAAAAGGAGATATTTCTATGCGACTTTAGGAGTCGGGTATCAAGTGAGGACACCGAGAGTAGTGGTAGTAGGGTCAGAGAAGACAAAGTGAGATCCCCTTGTTTGTTGAGAGATGTAGCAACATTATAGGAATATTAGGTGCGTATCAAAGGTTCTGATGTAGGATAATATGGAGGAAACCCATCTTTGAACCAAACCCCTTTCACATTTGTAATCCAGGAGAAAGAGATAAAGAAAGTGCAAAGATAGGAGTAGAAAAAGAAATAATATAAGAAATAATAAGAGAAGATACGGGTGAAGAAGAGGTTGAAGTTAGAAATACTTCATGAGGAGGGGTTTTGGTATCAATATCAAGATCCCCAACAACTAGTAGTCAGTCGGGAAGACAAAGCAGTAGGTTGAGTATGGAGAACCAAGACACAACTCTTAGGATACCCTTGTTCCATGGGATGGGTAAAGACAATGCAAAACAACATTGGTTTACATGTGAATCTATATAGTTTGTGAAGTGAATCATGGATGAAGCATCGAAGATAGCACAACTGGATACCACCTTCAACGATAGATCTCTAATGTGGTATATTAAGTACAAAGTGACTACGTCAGTGAGACATACTAGGTCCTTGACAAAGATTAAGAGAGATCTAATTAGTGAGTTTTAGAAGCCTAAGTCAAAATCATAGTGTATTACTAAGATCAAAGAGATTGAGGAGAAGGCTAGAGAAATTGTATGGGACTATGACCAATTGTTTAATATATTGTTGGATACGATGACATTTCAAATCCAACATGTTCATCATAGGGAGTGTTTTATTGTAGGACTACCACCCCATATTCGAGTCCCTCTCACCTAGCAGAAGGTGACAACTTAGGTGGAGGTTGTGGATATTGTGATGCGCCTAGAATCTACACCAGGAGGTGGTGATACATTAGTAGGGATGGAATAGGTGCATTCCTAGCTTGCAAATATTACAATACAATTACAAGATATGGCTAAGGCTAAGGTGGTGTGAAAAAATATATGGTGTACTATGTGTTGTTTAGAGGGCCACCACAGGAATGAATTTCCTACGTTGGGGAATTCCCTAGTGATGGGTGTGTCAAATCCATTTCCAACTGGACCTCACACCAAGTGGTGCAATATTTTCAAACAATAGGGACATATCCCTCCTCGGTGCCCAACACTACAAAAATATCACAAGGATACACATACTATATTTTGTGAGTTATGCAAATCCATGGGGTATGATGTGAACAATTTTTGGTCAATTCAACTAATGTAGGATCACACTGAATATTCCTTTCAAGTCCAAGAAAAAAAGTAAGGTGACAAATGTGGAGGCATAGATAGAGGAGGATACCAAGGAGGTATGGGAGGAGGATATGGATGAGTAATAGGATGAGGATATGGTGGTGGTGTGGGAAGACCACATATTTGCTTTAATTGTGTTGAAGTAGGCCATGTATCACAATTTTTTTTAAATCATTTGCTCTCTATAGGTATTTCCATAGTATAGAGTATATCAGAGAATATTACTTGTATCCGTTGAAAAAGTGGGAAGAAAAGAAGGAACATTGCAATATGGTGACTACAGAGCCACGCGAAAATCAAAAGCCAGAAGAATATGTTGTTGTGTGGGTGGTAACCCGAGGAGGATTTTGAAAAGGAATGGACTTAGATCATGGAGAAATATCAGGTCAGCTCATTGAAGGAAAGATCAGAAAAACGATACAAGCCCCTCCAATATTTGATGTTGTGCAACAAAAGAATTTTTTGTGCAATGTGCAAGGGGATCTAGAGGAGGATAGAGCATGTGAATAAATACAATGTGTGATGCAAATATCACTAGATGAATCCTTTGTTATGAGGAAAATATATATGGCAAGGGGTAAACCACAACAGACGGAACAACACCCAGAAATCAACTCTAAAATCAAGTATTCTAGATATATGGCAATGATAACAAAACAAGGCTAAGTGACTACCTCGTCCGGACGTCTGAAGAAGACCTCGACTGAGCTCACAACCAAAATCCTGATGCCTACAAATTGTCCTCAACAATCAAGATATACAAGCATATAGAAAGTATATAGAAAGTTAGCATATAAACTAGCATAATCCATTGAAATGTATGAAAAATATGCCCATGGAAAGTAATGTAAATATTTTCAACATACAATTGGATGAGAAAATAGTATTTCTATTAATGTAATCAACATAAGTACATAGGTGACAAACTTATGTAACGGATCATATCAGAACCGAGAAACTAAGTCCCTCTAGCTGGGTCTTCACCACTTCAATCCTCCACAAAGGCAAGCTCACAATTAGTAGGAGTCAATGAGGTTCTCCATCTCAAGATAGGAAGAGCTTGGGGGTTGAACACAAAGAGTTCATACTTTCAAGGAAAAAGGGATGTAGACTCAATATGAAGTGAAATTTCTCGAGAGTGTCTTTTCTATCAATGGTGTGTGTCCCCAAAGGATTGTATATGGCTCAATTTATAGCCTCCAAATGGAATTGAAGGGTCAAGTTGGAGCGTTTCCAGTATATGGAAGGTCAAGGATCATGGATCTCATGACATGGCATGGAAACATGACACATTTTTAATTTTTTATCACAAAACCTGATGTACATGGGTTGTAATGGAGAAACATGCRTATACAAGAGTCGTCTAACTGTAAGTCACATATATGGACAAAAATATGTATATTTAGTTCTGGAGTGAGCAATAGGGGAATTTAATTATGTAGAGGRAAATGGAAGGCCATCAAAGAAATATGCATGGAGTGTGGTAAAAATTTCTATAACAGATTCCCCCTAATGTGTGAGGTCAGAGAAGCAAATGTGATGGCTGAAATACATTATAATTCCTAGAAGTGGAGTAATGGGACTCAAGTGGAAAAACTAGTTACTCGTGAGAATATTACAATTCATCTTGACTTTGTACACATGGCTACCAAATTGAATTACACTGCAGATCCATGTGGATATATATCAAATAGTTTTTCATGGCCATGAATAGGCAATACAATGTGGACACATGTCATAGGCTGTCATAGTCACAAACAAGACACAGTGGAGTCCAGTCTTAAAATCAACTGAATATATATGTATACAATGGAGTACAATATGATCTTCTAGGATCATTGAAGTCATATAGGTATTGGCCCAATGAAAGACTGTAGCGCCCCATATTTTGACCTTAGGTAGTTAGAACTGTGATTTTTTCTCATCTTAGTAATTCATTACTTAACATCTATTTGGAATCAACAATGTTGATATAGACATGTGACAAGTGTACATCTACACCTATATATGTGTTGCATATTATTATTTTCATTGTTATATGCTCATGATGATGATAACGCTTTGATTTTCTTAAACATGCAAATTAAKAGGTGGAATTTGGGTACATGGATATTGATTCAAAGTTATGTTGTGAATGCATAACAGATGCAAGACGTGATAAAAATAAACATAGATTCTTAATTGAATGCCAATACAGATATGGAYTCTTATATGAAATTATGATGTATATACATAGATATGAGTTATTGGTGAACTAACCTACAGTTTGATGAGCTATATGATAGCCAAATAACTACAATGATGAGGTAACATGGATGTCGTAGACATCAAGACGATAGTGTATGTTATAAGTTATAAATTTATGAATCAAAATATTGCTATGATTTGTGGTAAGTGTGGTTTTGACAGGACACACAACTTTCCCATAGTGGTTGTTTGATGACGTGACTCTAAGAACAGTAGTTGCACAGTATGAACTGATGTAGGGTGTTGACCCTAGTTCTATGTGGAGGGGTGGAGTTATTTCCCACCGTTTATCCTTTGAAACCTAGAGTCGTGGGAGGGTTGTGTGAAGTCATGCTCCCCTAGATGTGTGATGACGACTGGTAGTTGTGTTGACCCTAGTTCTATGAGGAGGGATGGAGGTGTTTCCCACCGTGTATCCTCCGAAACCTAGAGTCGTGGGAGAGTTGTGTGAAGTCACGCTCCCCTAGACGTGTGATGGCGACTTCTAGTTGTCTGTTGGGGAAGCTTGGTTGAGATGTATGACACTTCCGCTTATGGGTTCTAACTAGAGTTAGGTCAATATAGTTGATGCTCCAGCTTAGTCCAGCTTAGTCCAACAGAGGAAAGGATAAGATGGAAGATGGAAGTAGGTTAGTAAGGAAGGATGCTTCAATGTTAGTTGAGAATACTGAATGGGGATTAGGGATATCACTATTGTTTACTCACTTGGTTCCTACCATGTTTAAAACCATCTTTGATTTCCTATTGATATTTTAAGTGTGACAATGAGTTATTGATGAATTGGTGTAATTTAGTTCATTAAGATTATTAAATGATGCATTACTTGATTTGTTGTCCTACATGTCTTGGTGATCATATAGGAACTATGCACTAGAGGAAATGATTGTTTATCGTTAGTACATACATGAGATATGTGTCCGCTAGCTACGCAAACATACCCTACCCATGTACACTAGTATAAGTAATTAATGTATTAATTATTAAAGTAAATTATTAACAATTTAATTGAATGTTTATTGAATATGTAAATTATATTGCATACAAAATATCTAGAAGCATTATATACCTTCTTGACTTTGATAGATGGTGGGTATGATGAATTAAATGAGCATGGTGGGATGTTATGAACATTTTGGGGAAAATTATCAAATAACATTTATTAGCTAGCATGAGAAGAAAGACTTTTTCATTTTATTTATTGTTGTTTAATGCAAGTCATTTATATTTAGTTTTATTTTAATATTTTCCCAAAATATCTAGATAGGGGAGGTTGATGGATAATAATGAGGGTGGTTAAAGAGACTTGGGAGAGGGTGTATGAAAACTTGATAAATAGGGAGGAGAAGTGGGTAGGAAGGGAGGATGGAGAGGTTTGAGCATGATGAGAGGTTGCAAAATCTTTGGAAGATATATTTCTTATGATGGTTTTATTTGAGCATTTGTGCTTTGTTGTTCTTGGAGTCACAGGCGCAAAGGGACAAGAAACTGAAAGGTTTCTTGGAGCTAGGAAGCCAACTAGGCTCCTAGTTGGCTGGGAGGATTCCATTGTTTCACTCTGAGCAAGTGGGAAAAGAATGCTTGGAAGCGCCTAGGACTACATTACAACTGATGAGCTTCGACAAGCTAAGGAGGAGGTATTTTTTGGTGGTATTTGGTTATTGATGTTTTGTATATACTTTTTTTTTAAGTTCTAAATCATAGAGTTAACATATTACTTATTTCATCATGTTATCTACATTTATCATTGAGCAAATGTAGAAGAATTGTGTAAATGAAATTCAATGAAATCATGCCAAAACAAAGTTGTTATTGTGTATGTATTTAACGAAAGATTAATTGTTTAACATATTGGATGGGTGTTACATATGGTATCAGAGCCCGGTTTCAAAACTGAAACCTGGGCTTCACCACACACAACACTGAGATTTTGTCTTTGTGCCAACATGGTCTGCAAGGTATGCAAGGTCTGCATCCAATTTGGGTTGTTACAGACTAAATCATGGAAAATAATCTATTGAAAATTTCTTTAGACCAGAAATAGAAAAATATTATACCATTCAAACATGCATCCAGGGGTACTGAAGAATATAGATAAAAATTATAGATAAAAATAAAGTTTTCAAATGGATTTTGATGTTGACAATATCATAGAAATTTGACAAGATTAAGTAACAAGAAGCATATGTAAATCTGATGAAGTAGGTGTCAAACCTCAATGTGAACAGAGGAGCAAACACTGATGAAGGAGATGTATATGAGCTAAAAATAAAGACTCAAAATTGTTCGCCTACTATCAGCATGAAATATGATAGTAGGAATAGTGGGCTTCACTGGGGTGGAGAAAATAGCGGAAGCATAATATGGACACCACAAAAGAACATGGAATGACCCCTGGCTCACCAATAATAACAGGATTATTTTTGTTCTCCTTGAAAGGATTTGAATGCATTGTTGGATCTCATCATCACGACCTATAACAGGGTCAAGTTTTCCTTCTCTTTCCAATTGTGTTAAATCCATCCCATACTTTTCAAGAGATTCAAATTTTCCTTCAGGATTTTGCTCAGTAACTTTTTGATGTCCTCGTATAGCTTGCACAACATCCTTCAAATATTTTTTCGTGAGTTGAAGATCCTTAAATAATTTTTGTCCAAATCGTTTATCTTTCAAGAAGGCTCGCACCATATGCTCCACTGACAAGAAGTCATCCCCAAACTCCTTTTTGTGATTTATGGCTTGATCTAGCAGTGATGTCACATTAGGACTTACCAATGGACCAATTGTATCACCTTTTACCCTTGGCTTCTGCGAAATAAATTGTTTTGTAGCTTGAAGAACAAATGTATTATCTAATCCAGCTTTGGTGAAAATCCTCCATGCAAATACATTCTTTTGCTCAAGTAGAGGTTTCATTAGGTTTTCCATTTCAACAACTTGTTGCTTACTTTGCCTTGCTGCATCCACTGAACCCACAATCGCCTCCCATGCCATATCATTGAATTCCAATTGGTTAATCTGGGCCGCACTTCCAGCACTATACTGGCTATGAGGAGTTAAATGAAATTGTCTTTGCGCAGCAGCTCCCACTACAATGTTGTCGAGACCGCTAAATTGCCTAATAAATTTAATACTATTTAACCCATTCACCGTTGTATTTGGCAAAGGCTTATCTGAGTTTGCAGGTGCTCCAATTAGCATATTTTTTTTTGAGAGACGACGAGCAAGAATCTCTATTGAAGAAGCCATTTGAGACATCAAAGACATCCTGTGTACGCCATGGAGGCATATAATGAGCTTGCCTAAGCTATTCGCCATTGATGGGTTTCCTTGAAATCCCTCAGCCTCAAACCCTGAAAGTTAAGTGAGAAAAAGGAAATTCAAGCTATGTGTGCATTTATAAAAAAAAATGTTTCGAAGACTCTAGAAGGATTCTGAAAATGGCGGTTCTAGAAGGACATCGAGACGAAAACACAATGGCTATATAACCAATGCAACCCACGGAGAATAAAAAAACTAATGAGGAAATGGAGTTTTGTACCCTATAAATCCAATTCTGCCCAATTCATTTCGAATTCAAATTGTTTGATAAATATGATACCTTCAAGTAGGGAAGGTGCTTGTTTTCTATCTGTAACAACTGAGTGTTAGTGTTAGTGTCATGGCAAAAATTCAGACCCAAATCCCAAAACCCAACACTAGTTTCTTCGTGGAAGTGGAAGGGAATATTATAAGGTCAAGATGAAAGCTCAATGGCTGAGGAGAGTGGGATGTGTTCGTTGGAAGAGTTGTCGACCCATCTGCTTCAGGAGATATTAAGTAATGGGCAACTGAGGGCGACAGACTTGGTGAGGTTGGAGGCATCCTGCTAAACGTTTCGGGCGTCATATGGGAATGGGCATGCATTTGTGACATACAGAGGAGGAGGACGAGGATTGAAGTCCATGCCGGAGTTGGCAACGTTTCAGTCATATGTTGCAGATCGAATGTTCTTGGCGATGTCGTTGTCTTGCCAAACAGAACTTGTGAATCGATGCAAAGGGAATTGGAAGATTGTTTTGAGGTTTCTACAATATGTGCACCAAGCCTTTGTTTCGGTGGACACTCCAAAAGGTCCAAGTTACCACTGGAAAATATCACACACTTCTGGTTGAAGATGGGTCATTGCATACATGGTGCTACGTCCAATCCAATCTGAACGCTCAAGGCGAACATTCTACAGTCTCAAATCAAAAAATTTAGGTCTTCTTGAAAAGAAGGTTAGACAACATGGTTTGTCCAAACTGCAACTGTGTTTGACAGTTTAAATTTGAAAATTTAGACACCTTTTCTCAGTAATTCCACAGAAAGACTAAATTTGTAAGCAATTTACAGTCGTTCGTAATGATTACAGTCTTTTTTTTTAGCATTCGCCCGCTGGAGAAAGAGGAACAAAGAAAAAAAAAATATCAAAATACAAGGCAAGTACGGTTAATGACAGCTGAAAGCAGCTAAAGAAAACCTGTAGACCACAAAACTAAAACAACAAAATAATGTCTCAGTCACCATTATAGGCAATCTGTGTTATTCAGGATTTTCACAAAACAAAGCAATGATAAGGGGTTTTGTTAGGCATTTAAAATCAAGCATGCACACTCACCCTAAGGCACTTATCCCTCCAATATTTCATTTATCTTATATCAATTGAATTATTTGAAATATATATATATATATATATATATATATATTGTCAATGGAAAGGAAGCCCCGAGTTAAACCAAAACATATGGTCAAAGGAAAAGGAAGCTCTTGTACATTACCAGGAAGGAGTGGCACGTAACATGTTCTCAATATCCCATGCCCAGGAAAGGAAGTGATGTTCGTGCCATAGATAGGCATCCATAATTACTTGGATGTAGATTTCTTTAGGCACTGTTCTAAACCGACTCTCTTAAATTATTGAGGTATACCGACTCTCTTAAATGATTGACGTATGTACTCCTCCTTCCTTTACACTAAAACGTGGAAACTTTACGTAAATTACTTGACATGCACTCTAACCCATAACATAGGGAATATGTGTTTAGTCAATACACCCATAGTACACTCGTTTCTATAAAAACTATAAATAAAGAAAGCTTTCATTGTTCTACACCATAGCGCAGAGCTCACAGAGTCGCATTCAGTATGTTGATGAGTGACGATAAGGTAGATATAAATATGATTGAGACCTAAGGATTGTGTAAAGATACGGGTGGTCCATATCTACACATCAGAGATTGATCATGGATAAACTTGTAGATTCCATTAATTTAATTTACAGATGGACAAGTAGTAATTATAATGTAAGAACGAGATTTTCAAGTAATTTTGTTACAATCTAGAATAAATATGTAAAATAGTTTTGTAGTTACTAGTGGTAGGTTTGTAATTTCAATATTATGCTTAAAAGTAAATAAATACCCAAATAGTTATTATCACTATCATTAAATTTTCACAACTATATATATGTGTGTGGAATGGTAGTTGGGCATAGATATGCTTCCCAACATCAATAAATATTTCTTGGGTTTTAATGGATTTTGTCAATGAAGTGCATCAGTTCTTAACTGGTCATTCCAACTTAAGATTTATTAATCCGATTTATTAATCCGTTTACGTGTGGACTTCTAGCCTTTGCATTGACGTAGTATAGGACTTATTTTGATACCAACAAGTATTTAACGGTTTTAAATTAGCGTTGGTAACTGTTCTTAAATTTCAAAATTTGCATTGATACTTCTTAAAATTTTGAAAACATAAATTTTAAGGCCATAATATAATAATATATGGCCATTGTCAAATTTCTTTTTCACTGTTTGTAGGAGATTAAAATAATTATGTAAGTATAATCTCATTTTATAATATCTCCACTTTCTGGTTTAATTGAGATCAATCCGTTTAGTTTTGATATTATTATAACTTTGAGTAGATTTAGTTTTTGATTTTTAATAAAATCGTTACAAGTAATTTTTACTTACTTATTGTAAAATAATAAAGTTGTCTTTTTAGCAATGAAAAAAAAAAAAAAAA
>JASDQU010735791.1:216021-227463 GCA_032191745.1 Picea mariana | reverse complement strand
TAGAAGGTGAAATATGTCAATAACTTATTACCTTTGTAATTTCCAATGAATATTTTAAAAGTGTGAAAATAAATCTATTATTTTTAGTGGTAATGTTCAATATATATATTTTTTAATCTGAAAATGAATTTATTTATATTATTATTATAATAATAATGAAATTTTAAAGTCTGAATATTAAAAAATAAATAAAAATGAATAATTATTATTATTATTATTATTTGAAAATTTAAAAATAAAATAAAATAAATAATAATAATAATAATTTTACACCCAATACAAATTTAATAAAATTTGAGTACTTACATATTAGTAAAAATAAATAGTGTAATGACCAGTGACATATGCCTTATGTGGATAAGTCATAATATGTGGATACATCATAATGAGAAGGGAAAAATTTATAATAAGTGACAGAGAGAAGTTGAGTGTAGTGGATATATATATATATATATATATATATATTGCTTTGAAGTTTTCAACATGAAACATTAATTATAGGCAAACAAAATAAAAGGCTAGGACACAATAATGAAATCTCTTATTATTTAAGTATTTTTAAATTTGATAAAAGTGATTTTACTTGAGAATAGTAAAATAAATATATATATTTATTTATTTATTTTTGGATATTGTAAGAGGTATATTGATTACTAGTGAGTTATGAAAGGGTTGATTTTGTAAGGAGGTCAACCAGTTGTATGCTATCTTGGTGTTCTTTTGTTATAAGTGGAGACAAATGATGGTTCCTCCACATAACAAGTATGTGTTATATGTTGTAGATGAGAAGATATGTGGTATATACATCTCCATTTGTTCTTCCAAGAGAGGAGGTTAGATGACTATGGGTCAATTTAAGGGAACACTACCAAAATTTTGAAGAAAATGATATGGGGTACAATTTATGGAAGTTTAGCTAGCTTAGGAGTACAACTTATGCACATGAGACGTCTATGTAGTTAAGTGTGAGTGGAAAATAGTCTTGATCCTAGAGAGGGTGTAGTGTTGAGTTTTTCATAGCAAGATTGTGCATTATATTCAATTATTATTCAGGTTAGTATGACGACATTGACAATGTAGCGTTCTAGCGGGTGCTTATGCTAGTTCCATGTTCCTACAAAAATTCAAGGGATACTGTAAGTGGGCCTATGTTGTGAACCTAGAACTTAAGTTTAGAACGATAAGTGAAATATTGTGACAATATGTTTATTTATATCATAATGTGTGATGGGGTATATCGACCAGTTTCTATCGACCAATGTGATGTTAGGTCAAAACATGTTTAATTGTTGAGTTGACTTAATCATACTAAAGTAGTGGAGTTCATCTATATCTTGTGAAGGAGTGGTAACTTTAGTATAATAAATGACAAGTACCTTATACAACGCTAGTTGACTAAGAAAAATGAATGAAAGAACACTTTGAGAAAAGGGGCATTCCTTGGGAAAATGCCATCATTTTCACCAATAAATTTATTTGGTAGTAGAAATTCCATTGGAGTGTCGTAGAGGGGTGAGGTGTATAAACGGAAGATCACACCTTGAAATGCATTAATAAGTCTAGCAATTACTTACTCACTAAGAAGGATTTTTCCCTGTGAAGAAACTCTTCTATAAAAAAAAAACAATGAAAAAAAAATTATTAGATGAGGAATAATGAAAATGTGCCTCTCATTGTTAAACTTCTTTCACGGTGGGGGGGGGGGAAGAACTTAAAAGTGTTAGATATGGAGAAGAAAATATTTATAGGCGAGAGTTAATAAGTATTAGGTAATTATAGAGAATATAATTTTGAGAAATACAAAGTATAATTGTATAAAGAGAAGACCTTAAGGACAAGTGACTAAATATTTTGGAATGAACCCTTACTACATTTATTCTTATTCTTGATATTGAAATGTTCACAAACTCACGTGTCAACATGGTGCTCTTTACATATAGGCACATTAGTAATAGTGAATTGTTGGTAGAAAGCATAATTTTCTTTGACTNAGAGTTAATAAGTATTAGGTAATTATAGAGAATATAATTTTGAGAAATACAAAGTATAATTGTATAAAGAGAAGACCTTAAGGACAAGTGACTAAATATTTTGGAATGAACCCTTACTACATTTATTCTTATTCTTGATATTGAAATGTTCACAAACTCATGTGTCAACATGGTGCTCTTTACATATAGGCACATTAGTAATAGTGAATTGTTGGTAGAAAGCATAATTTTCTTTGACTATGATGAAAATAATCCTATACTAAACATTTACATCGATCAAGATCTAATTTATATGACTTAAGAGGAAGTGTGATTGAGGACAATGACCAAACTATGAAGTGAGGGCATCACATGACAATAATTCAGCAGTATCTTAACCAATGTTAATAAGCATGGGAAATTTTTGTGATGATGTATGTATTGTATCACTTGAGTTAAGGTGATAGTCAAGTTAGTGATAATTGATTATAATTACTAAGATATATTCTAGGTGGAATTACATGATGGGATTAATGGAATTTATAACCGAACTCAATGTAAGATTCACTTAACTAAAGAACTGATAATAAGATAAGATTCTAATTGGTTTTCAAACTAGTAGATTATACTTTAAATATGGAACTTGAGATGAATAAAACTATAAGAGAAGTGTGTCTTTGTGTTAAGTAACTTGCAAGTAGTAATAACATATAGTCGAGATTTAGTTAGATTCCTGCTAAAGAGGCATAGTTGCAATCAATATATTAATAGCCTCGACATGTTTTAATCAAGTCAAGGTTCAATATGACCAATATCACACAAGGTTTTCTATCAGGAAAGACACATAAAAGTTGTGTCATAAATTCTCCTCATATTGTGAATGATCATAACTTCAGGATGAAGTTTCTTGAAGGGTGGGTGTATGTAACGCCCCATATTTTGACCTTAGGTAGTTAGAACTATGATTTTTTCTCATCTTAGTAATTCATTGCTTAACACCTATTTGGACTCAACAATGTTGATATAGACATGTGACAAGTGTACATCTGGACCTATTTATGTGTTGCATATTATTATTTTCATTGTTATATGCTCATGATGATGATAACTCTTTGATTTGTTTAAACATGCGAATTAAGAAGTGGAATTTGGGTACATGGATATTGATTCAAAGTTATGTTGTGAATGCATAACAGATGCAAGACGTGATAAAAATAAACATAGATTTCTTAATTGAACGCCAATACAGATATGGATTCTTGTATGAAATTATGATGTATATACATAGATATGAGTTATTGGTGAACTAACCTATAGGTTGATGAGCTATGTGATAGACAAATAACTACAATGACGAGGTAACATGGATGTCGTAGACATCAAGACGATAGTGTATGTTATAAGTTATAAATTTATGAATCAAAATATTGCTATGATTTGTGGTAAGTGTGGTTTTGACAGGACACGCAACTTTCCCAGAGTGGTTGTTTGATGACGTGACTCTAAGCACAGTAGTTGCACAATATGGCTCGATGTAGGGTGTTGACCCTAGTTCTATGAGGAGGGGTGGAGGTATTTCCCACCGTTTATCCTCCGAAACCTAGAGTCGTGGGAGGGTTGTGCGAAGTCACGCTCCCCTAGACGTGTGATGACGACTACTTGTAGTGTTGACCCTAGCTCTATGAGGAGGGGTGGAGGTATTTCCCACCATGTATCCTCTGAAACCTAGAGTCGTGGGAGGGTTGTGTGAAGTCAGGATCCCCTAGATGTGTGATGGTGACTGCTAGTTGCATGTTGGGGAAGCTTGGTTGAGATGTATGACACTTCCTCTTATGGGTTTTATCTAGAGTTAGGTCAATATAGTTGACGCTCCAGCTTGGTCCAATAGAGGAAAGGATAGGATGGAAGATGGAAGTAGGTTAGGAAGGAAGGATGCTTTGATGTTAGTTGAGAATACTGATTGGAGATTAGAGATACCACTATTGTTTAATCACTTGGTTCCTACCATGTTTAAAACCATATTTGATTTCCTATTGATATTTTAAGTGTGACATGAGTTATTGATGAATTGGTGTAATTTAGTTCATTAAGATTATTAAATGATGCATTACTTGATATGTTGTCCTACATGTCTTAGTGATCATATAGGAACTATGCACTAGAGGCAATGATTGTTTATCGTTAGTACATACATGAAATATGTGTCCGCTAGCTACGCACACATATCCTACCCATGTACACTAGTATAAGTAATTAATGTATTAATTATTAAAGTAAATTATTAACTATTTAATTGAATGTTTATTGAATTTGTAAATTATATTGCATACAAAATATCTAGAAGCATTAAATACCTTCTTGACTTTGATAGATGGTGGGTATGATGAATTAAATGAGCATGGTGGGGTGTTATGAACATTTTGGGGAAAATTATCAAATAACATTTATTAGCTAGCATGAGAAGAAAGACTGTTTCATTTTATTTATTGTTGTTTAATGCAAATCATTTATATTTAGTTTTATTTTAATATTTTCCCAAAATATCTAGATAAGGGAGGTTGATGGATAATAATGAGGGTGGTTGAGGAGACTTGGGAGAGGGTGTATGGAAAATTGATAAATAGGGAGGAGAAGTGGGGAGGAAGGGAGGATGGAGAGGTTTGAGAATGATGAGAGGTTTTGAAATCTTTGGAAGATATATTTCTTATGATGGTTTTATTTGAGCATTTGTGCTTTTCTGTTCTTGGAGTCATGGGCGCGGAGGGCCAAGAAACTAAAAGATTTCTTGGAGCTAGGAAGCTGGCTAGGCTCCTAGTTGGCTGGGAGGATTCTATTGTTTCACTCTGGGCAAGCAGGAAAAGAATGCTTGGAAGCGCCTAGGACTACATTACAATTGATGAGCTTCAACAAGATAAGGAGAAGGTATTTTTTAGTGGTATTTGGTTATTGATGTTTTTTATATACTTTTGTTTTAAGTTATAAATCATAGAGTTAACATATTACTTATTTCATCATGTTATCTAGATTTATCATTGAGCAAATGTAGAAGAATTGTGTAAATGAAATTCAATGAAATCATGCCAAAACAAAGTTGTTATTGTGTATGTATTTAACGAAAGATTAATTGTTTAACATCCTGGATGGGTGTTACAAAGACAGTAGTAGATATGAGATCCGCTATTGTGAACTGGAGGTATTCTACACTATTCGTCGAAGGTGCAAGTATACATCATGTGAATAAAGGGGTTGAATTTGAACAGAATGAGACTTCGTTCGATTACCTATCATTGAGGTATACCGTTAACAAATTCAAGAAAACCCACCAATAATGAAAGTAGGTGTCAAGGAACCGAGTACATTCCACAAGTGTGAATAAGGGTGTTGAGTTCGAACACTTGAAGAATCCATTGTTCACGAGACATTAATGTATTCCCAACTGTCAATGGTGGGAGAACCTGTCACTAATGACTGCAAGCCTCTAGGTACTCATATAACTCTAGATCTCGATTCCAGAATAGATGAGCTAAAGTTGATGGAAGGAGACCCGTTGAAAGGAGAGCACTAAGGAATCTCTCATCATCTAGTGTGAGGTGCAAAGAAATATCTTGACTATTAGGAAGATATAGGACAAATAGGATGTTCATGAACCAACGATCATGTGCATATCTCATGTGCACCAGATGAAAGTGGTACATGAAAGAGACCCTCTTACTAACAGTCAATAAAGAAAACTACCAAAAAAGGTGAGGAAACCACTAATAGGATCTAATGGAATCCAAGACATAACAAAAATACCAATGTATGAATATATTTCTTGTCTTCAAACACAAGGGAAACCCCCAGGTCAATGACCAATGGAGGGATGTCATTTTTTGGGTTCAAGGTCACCTACCAATGATGAAAGTAGGCCCGAGGTGTAAGGCATGACAACAACTTCATGTGATTCTGAGGTTCACTTGTAAGGGGATGGTCGACATGCAAAGTCAAGGAGTTCTGAGGAATGGATGACACATTCTTAGACTTCCTTTGAACAAGAGCATGAGATAGAGGAATAACTCAGGAAGCATAGACTTATCGTTGATCATTGACAAAAGTTTGTGACGCATGAGGCATCAACAAACTCTCCATATGGACTGGAAGAGTAACCAATTGGAGGAGTATAATCTAAGTAACGAGGTCATCTTCCTAAGGTTACGCTAAACCCAAAACTTGGATGAAATGGACTTCAATAATTTTTTCTTTGTTCAAATCCGACACAACTGTTGCCGATAGGAGATAACATTCTTTTCCTACCCATCTTTTTTTTTTTCATAGGAAAATAAATGCTATTATACAGGAGAGGAAACGAGTGTCGCAAGTAAGCAACTATTTATGAGCAACAAAAAATACTTATGCTCAATGCAGGGAAGTGCATGCAGGATGTTGGGTGCATGCCCATTTTGGAGTAAAGACTAATTTTAGAGAATAAAGCACAAAGAAGGAAAATAAAGCTGGTTGGAAAAGCAACACGTGCAAGGTAAACACACATGCAGAGGAGGACAGAATGTGAGGAATGCATGAAAGAATACCTAACCATGCTAGGGTTAGGGTTTTGGTAAGAATATGTAATGGTTGGTAATCCAAAAAATGTATAAATAGGTACCTAGGAGGTCTAGGTCGGGGTGCTCAGTTGGATGTCATGTTGTTGGTCATTATTACTATGTTGTTTGAAGACTGAAGGACTGTAATTCCGACATATTTTGTAAGTTGTTGATATGAGGAGAGAAAATAAGGTAGATCTTGAAGGTTAGATCACAAACTGAGGATCCTGGTGTGATCTAGTCTGCCTCATTGTAGATCTCGACCTGTTTTGAAGGAGAGTTGTAAAGCGTGAGGTGTTGTAGTTTTGGGAAACATAATAATAAAAGAGCAGAGCAACCAAATATTTGTGGATTTATCCCAAGAGGGGTGAACCATGGTAGATCATCTGTTATGTGATTGAATGTTGTATATCTCCTTTGTTGTTAATGATTAGATGTTAGAGATATGTATGAATGACTTAGTTAGATCTATTAATTTACCTATATGAATGAGAATGACGGATTAATCAAGATAAGTTGAATGTTATATTAACAAATGAAGATAAAAGACTTTAATCCTATATCCCCACTCATTCCCAGGATGCAAGCACCTAGGCGTTGCAGCCCCCCATAAGAATTATCTCGGGTGAGACTATGCAGTGCATTTTGTGCGTTGTGTTGCCTTCTGGTTTACTGGGAGGCTCGATAGTTTTAGAGGGATTTTGTTGGAAATCATAGTAGACCTGAACATGGGTCAGCCCAAGATTGGTATAAAGGATGAAGTCTAACCAACAAGGGACATGGAAACTCGAGGGGATGTTTCTATGGGTAAAGGGATGTCAAGCTGCAAAGGATATATAAAAGGCACTGCTTGGATAATGCTGAGAATTGCTGGGGAAATAAAGATTATAACAAGAAAGTAGGAGCTGACATTAGGATAAACAATGCAAGAAGGATAATGGGATGCAATTACAACTTAACTAAAAAATGTCCTTTGTCATAGATTTAGTCCCCTAGGCCCGAAAAATATAAAATAATGCCCAGGAGAACTCTTGTAGCCAATGGTGACTAGAGTATTCATTTTTCATAAGTAGTCTATTTGGTCTAGAAAAAGGTTAAACTTATACCAAAACATAAGTCCTTTCAAATCCATTTAATGAGTGTGAAAGAGACAAGTTCACTCGATAATATTTTCATTTTTTCGAGAGTCAGAAAAGAGATTAACCAAGACTCTGTGGGAATCCCATAAGTAGTGGTTATAATAAGATTGAGTAAGATCAATTAGGTTTGAACACAATGTCATATCGGGAATATAAGAGACTCTCAGACCTATGGAGTAATTTTTTCATGGGCACCAAATGACAAAAGTGTTCTAACTAGGGTACCCATGTTTGGTAAGTCTCTACCACTTAATAATGACACTTCTAGTAGCAGAAAGAAGGTTTTGTGTCGCTACCAAATGGGTTCATACCTACGGTTTTAATCATGGTCATAATATAATGAAAAAAATGCAAAGCGGGGTGAAATCCTACCATATATGCCAGTGAAGCTAAATACCTGCCAGAGGAATGAACGGGCTGAAGAGTGCCAGAAATCCACGAAAGACTGGACAAAACCACTTCAAACCAGGTCTTCTACTACTCAATTAGTTCACTTGGTTTCAAAAATACGAAATATAGGGTAAAAAACTATAGAAAGTGGATGAAATGTTTTTACAAATAGTAAAAAACATGACATTTACCATATCATTTGAGTTTTTTCACCCACATAGTGCATTTTAGGCCATTTTACCCACAATATTCCATCGAAAATTCTAGGATCTACGATCGATGGAATTGAAAACCATCTGGACCAAGTAAGTACCCATGATATCCTCTTTCATTTCAATGGTTAAATTTCTAGTTTTAGTGCCCAAATTTTGAGTATAATAGGTCGTAATTTAGAAACTAGGGTGTATGCGGGCTGTAGTTCATCGGGTCACATAGATGACCTCATGTACATAGGCAGGATAAATCATGTCCATCTATATGATTCCCCATACATGAATATCATAAGGGTAGCCTACGTACAACTCCGTGAGCAAGTTTTTATAAGAGTTTAACTCAAAAATTGGTGTTTCCTTTGCAAGATGTTGATTGAATGGAGGGAAAGGGAGCATGAAGAGGTTGATGCAGTAGTAGAAAGAGATGTAAGGGACCAACATGAATTTCAGATACGTAGGCTTTATAATTTTTGGTCCATAAAAGTGATGAGGTCCCAAGTGAGGTTGCTCCATACACTGATAAACTATTGGGATCCAGAGACCAAGGCATTCAACCTTGATGGGAAACCATTGAGGATCAAAGTGGACGATATCTACTTCATAACAAGATTGTCTCACTAGGAAGAGGTGGTGAATATCAAAGTTCTATGGGATAGAGGTGTGCGAACTATGGAGGAGTGCATCGCCACCTACTGCATTACAGGTACATAGAAACTGGGGATTCAGCTCCCTATTAGGGCGATTGAGAGCCCGAGTCTGAATATTTCCATCCTAGTAGTCACACATATATCAGGATCGACCTCACTGCATTAGGCATCAAGGCCACTCATGTTCTGTGTCATGGAGTGTTTGACACCCACGGTTTACATCTGTTACACCTCACTATCGGTCAATATGAAGAGCTAGTTGATGGATTACAAAATTGGTATGATGAGGAACTTTGGGTTCACATCCATACTGTGTATTTTTTTCTTTGAGAGAGTCATAGCTCGAATCCTGAGAGTAGATATTACTCTGCATGATCTATGTGATCCATCCATGTCACAATGGACCGATGTGATGTGATGGCTAGGAGGTGGTAGGGTGCCAACCCCCTACAACGATGAGTTCTTCAATTGGTGGTGACAACAGATCATTGTGATCGATGACTATCCCTATGAATGGATAGAATACCGAGGAGACAAAGATATTCCATTTCCACTAGGATCTTCCTTAGAAGAGATCGGTGAGTATTGATTTTATATATTTCATTTTTTTGTGTTTTTTCAATTTGATAGAGGCAAACAAAAAATACAAACATTTTTGTATGGTATCATGTATTAATGGTTATTTATTTGATGCAGATGTAGGTCCGCAACGACCAGAGGGATATCCACAACATTGATGTAGAGGCTGATGAGATGATATGGTAGGCGGGGATGTAGAGAGAGTCCTCCAAAATGTGCAGGGAAACCTGTCTCGTTTGATGCATCGAGTTCCTATGGTGCAAGTGGAGGATCTGGAAGAGGCAATGCAATAGTAGGTCGTGGGTGTACCCCGTGCATGGGTGAGGCTCTTTAGGTGTCTCGTAAATGCCATAGTTTGTTATCATGACATATAACCAGGACCTCAGGCATAGATGTCATGTTTATATTATGTACCGGTAGTATATGTATTCTAGGGCTACAAGCCCCATTTTGTACTTTGACACCATATTTTTTGAAATATATTTAAAAAAATATTTTGGTATTCAACTTTACTGACCTGTCTTACAATGGATGTATGAATGTATGTATGTTTTCATTCCTTATTTATGTGACAAATTCCAATATAAAATGTAATTAGCATATGCATCATATACGTGATTAAAAATTCTAGGTACGTGATTGTAAGTAGTAAAATCAAAATGTCGTTCTAAAAGTCGCACCTGAAGGAAACATCGGAGTAGAGTAGCATCTCTAACCTGATAACTGTCGTTCAATTGACATACAACTAAATGGGAATCTAGGTGAACTTCCAAAGATTGAACACCATGTGAAGTGGTGTCGCACAATAGCTCTATAATGATGCTATACTCAACCACATTGTTCGTTGATGGCCCTAGACAAACGCCACCCGAAGACACAATTTTTCCCTCAAGTGAATAGATAAACCAAGTGGCGGAAGCCATGTTTTGAGTATGATGAATGACAACATTCACGAATACTAAGAACACTAACAATTTCGTTGACATGTTCCAACCAAGGGAAAACTCAATAAGCAATTCATCGACACTAAAAAATAAAAAGTGAAATATATACACTAACATACATTAGTATACAAAGGCCATGCTCAAGCTCAGAGGCTCAAGCATAATATCGTTTAAGATAGATCCCATTTATGGGCTCATCCATCACATTCCCTTCACAATAATCTAATTCATAGGCTCCTTTTTCAAGGACACATCGCACGATGTAAGGACCGTGCCACATGAGATTAACATTTCTTGCCGCCAATGGTTCTTTAGCTTGGTCATAGAGAAGTACCAAGTCACCTTAAATGTACAGTCGGGGACAAACAGATTTATAGTATTGTAACTTGACACGTCATTTATTTTCCTCGATGGCCATAGTGGCATCTCGACTTTTCTCATCGAGATGCTCTAGGTGTACAAGTCGTTCTTCGATATCGGTCGTGTCAGAGAGGAGCTCTATTGCCAACTTGAGAGAAGGCATTTCACATTCAATAGGAAGAATCGACTCCATTGTATGAATTAACTGAAATGGTGAGAAACCAGTGGAACTATTTACCATGGTTCGGTACATCCATAGTGAAGGATAAAGCATCACATGTCATCTAGATTTACTCTACCTGACAATCTTTTACGAATGGTCATGTTTAAAACCTAGTCTAGATGTTAACTCTGTCATCATTTCATTCTGGAAGTGACTACCAGATTAGTGACAATCTCCTTCGGGACTCTAAACAAATATATAATCTAATTGAATATGAAAAAATTTGCAGTCTCACCATCATATTTAATGGTAGGAATGACCTCACCCCATTTGGTGAAATAATACACGGCTGCAATAATGTGATGATGCCCCCCAATCGAGGCTGGGTTGTGTTATCACATGAACTTGTTAGAGACTTGTGAGTTTGTGGTTTCTACCCGAGTCTATAGTCTTGCCTT
>JASDQU010735791.1:175542-215971 GCA_032191745.1 Picea mariana | reverse complement strand
CGGGACTCTAAACAAATATATAATCTAATTGAATATGAAAAAAGTTGCAGTCTCACCATCATATTTAATGGTAGGAATGACCTCACCCCATTTGGTGAAATAATACACGGCTGCAATAATGTGATGATGCCCCCCAATCGAGGCTGGGTTGTGTTATCACATGAACTTGTTAGAGTCTTGTGAGTTTGTGGTTTCTACCCGAGTCTATAGTCTTGCCCTGTCTCTATCCTTATCGCAGGCCAAATCTTAAGTTTTTCCCCCTTTGTCTTGTAAATCGTTCTTTGTTTTCTCTTGTTCATTTGTGCACCCTGGTTTTCCTTAAATATCTTACCCGAGTGAAATCTTGGCCCCAAGCCCCTCTGTTTTTCTCCAAGGGTGAGCACTCACATCCTGTGTCTCAGTCATTGGTCTCCCTATTTTCTCAACTCACCATCTGAGTCCTTGTTCACTCAAGCCGCAACCATGGACACCAGGCACAACTTTCATGGTAGTCCATTTTGGGCTTGAAGTGCAAGCAACAGATAGGTTGAATTTTGTTAGCGGCAAAGATTCCAAGAGCATTCCAGATTAATGGCCACAGGGTATTCAGGATTTTAAAATTGCATGAAGTATAACGCCATGAAAAGTACCGAAGTGGCCGAAGTGGCCGAAGTCCCGAAGTGGTTGAAGTGGCTGAAGTATAGAAGTGGCCAAAGTCCTGAAGTGGCTGAAGTGGTTGAAGTCCCGAAGTTACTGAAGTGGCTGAAGTCCCAAAGTGGCTAAAGTGCCCAAAGTTCCGAAGTGGTAGAAGTGGTCAAAGTATCGAAGTGCCAGAAGTCCTGAAGTGGTCGAAGTGCCCAAAGAGAATCTGGACCATCCATCAGTGGGGCCACGCGTCAGCAGATCCATAGCTCCAAGTAAAAGCAGTTGAAGGCAAAGGAGGTTTGAGATTTGATTTTCTCAGAGTTTGAAGACCCGAAGTAATTCTCGGTCATTTGATTCCAAAGGACGCATGTCAACATATTGAAAACTCTGGGTAAAAGCAGTTGAAGGTAAGATATATTTGAGTTTTTATTCTCCCGGAGCCCGGAGACCCGAAGTGGATCTCAGCTATCCAAATCCAGGAGCCACATGGCACCATATCTAAAGTTTTGGAGGAAAGAAATGGGGGAAAGGAATGAAGATCCGAAGAAGATCTCGATCGTTGATTGAGAACAGAGGAGAAGGGTCGTTGATCTGGTTGAAAGGGTCAAAGTCTCGAAACAAGAGAAGAACCATTGATTGAAGAGGACGCGCATCCACATATCGATAGCTCTGGGTAAAAGCACAGAAGGTAAGTGAGATTTGAGTTTTGATTTTCCCGGTGCCCAGAGACCCAAAGTGGATCTCAACCATCCAAAACCAAGGGCCATGCATCCTCATATCCCTAGCTCCGATGAATTTTCCTGGGGAAAATAAAGTTTGACTATTGAGAAGTCCAAAGCTTGGAGCCATGAAGGGATCTCAGTCGTTGATCTCTGGAGGCCACACGTCGTCAGATATTTAACTCTAGATGTTTTTCTTCAAGGAAAAAATAAGTTTGAGTTTTCATTTTCCCGGAGTCTAGAGACCCGAAGGAGATCTCAGTCGTTGATTTAAGAGAGTACGTGGTAGTCATCAATGTAGACGTGTGGTGTACTCCTCGGTCATGACACCTGGCACCCATCCGACAATGACATGTGGCACTCAGTCTAGGCAACCGTAGGCATATTATTTGCTTCTTTATTAGTGACACGTATCACTTCTCTTTCATGATGCATCAACATGATGACATCAAACCTCCACGTGAGATCATCCTCTGGGAGGTATTATTTTTCAACATCAAAAGTAGCGTCCCCCCTCCCCGAGGGCATAGTTTGGAGGATTCTAAAGTTGGCGGGCGGTTAAGCTTGGCAGTAGCGCTAAATCTAGCAGGTTCGCCTAGATCTCAGATCGGGACCAGATCCATGACCATAGTTCATTATGGGGATGCAACATGCTTGGGCAATAATTTTCTTGAGCAGTCCTACAATTGAAACCATGGTAAGTCAAAAGTGATACTTGGCGAAAGATGATGGATTGCAGGCTCAAAAGCGGTGTGAACCCAAACCACCTTTGAGCGGCCCCGCAATCACGTGTTTATATAGTGTCCTATCCTAGAGAAGCGTGTGGGTGCCCCTTGGTCACTAAGTAGTGTTTCAATCCCAAAAAAAGGTAGTTAATGAAAATGGAGCTGGTGGTTGAAACCTCGTCTCACTCCATAAATGGAAGGCATGGAAGGCCCGGTCGTGGGGACTGAACCGTCAGCCCGTGGTACCCCTATGGGCAGATTTTCTTGCAGGCCCATGTCGATCTGAGCTCTCATCTGACAGAGGAGTGCACGTACAGTTTGACAGAAGAACTCGTCGATGCAAAGATTTGATTGTAGTGACCAGGTCACACTCTTGGTAGTGGCATATTATTCTGAGTATAAAGAGATATTTTTAATATTTTGTTAAGGTCATCAACTAGTTGAGCAGAGCTCCCTATTTTGTAATGTTTTGATGCTAGATCTATTCATTGTTTATGTATCAAATTTGAGAATTTTGTGTTAATAGAAGTCATCTTCTTTTCATCTCTCTGTAAAAAATTGTGCTAAAGCACTTGGGCATGGAGGATCCAGTCGAGGGTTGTTATGTTGTTGTAATGTAGGTTTGATTACAGTGGTATCGTGACCAGTTTTAGTCAGATCCCTTGTTATCTTTCTCCCTCTTACACTGAATGGCTCGGGCATGGAAGATCCATTCGAGTTGTCGTAGCTGCATTGTGATGTAGGTTTTATCATTATGTTGTTGTGACTATGTTGTTTGAACATGTTTTAGTGTTTGAAGCTTGTGCTCGAGACTGATCTTGAGTCTAAGTTTTTCTTATCCAAGCTGCTTGAAATCCTGATGCTCATAGAATTATTATTCACCTTTCTCACTAAGTCTTCCCTATGCTCACACTTAAACTCAATTCCTTGACTGAATTTAATGTGGCCCTCATTTCCTTGTGCATTTCTTGTCCAGATTCGTGTTGAACATCATTCATATATTGAGTTTTTTCCATTGACCTCCACTCATATAAAACCAACATCCACCAAAAAATATGATGGGTACTGGGCTTATCCTCCCGCAATATGATGGTGACTCTTAGTGCTAACATTCATGTCACCATTATCGAGGAATGAATTGAAGACATTTCCCTGGGTAAGAATGACAAAGAAATTCTGATTCTAAAGGTGCATAAAAAATCAGTACCTTGAAGATTGCAACTTGCACCTGGCGACTCCACTGTTTTAGTTGTGGCTCCCAAAAGCAGACACACGAGGTCCACTCCACAACTACTTCTAGCGACACATGAAGTTGACCCAGAGAAAATTATCAGAAAAAGAAAGACCCTTCAAGAAGGTACCTCGACTATTGTACCAGGCGATTCTAGTAATTTACATAATCCTTCTTTAAAAACTCCATTAACTGCTTCTAGTTCTCCTACTCTACCATCTGTTGGAGTTTCAAGAATTTTAAATTTTGGGAGTTTTCCTGTTGATTTCTCTCCTCCTAGTATCAGTGTGGAAGGAGAAAGATTTGGACCCCTATTTCCCCTGAATTCGTACAGTGGTTTAGACCCAAAACCTTGGAAGAATTTCCCACTCTCGGCTTTACTACTCCTCCTCCTATTAAAATTGTAGCATTTACAGAAGGAGAAACCTTGGTTCCCTCAAGCCCTGTAGCCTTTTCCCCTAATACCCAACCATTTCCTTTTCCTCCCAGGATCTCAGTCCCATTCTCACCTATCCAAACTCCATCTCCCCCTGCTTCTCCTCTAGTTCACATCCCAATGGTAAGAGATAATCTGCCCAGAGACAGGATGGCTGACATAGTGGCTGCTAGATACACCCCTCTCATCTTACCTCATCCTTTAGAATAATATCCCAACCAAAGGCTACCTTAAAGTTTTTCCCAAGTTCATGGGGGAGGAAAGCATAACTGCAGAGGAACACCTTGAAGCCTTTTACAATTTTGCATATAATCATGACATATCAAATCAAGATGTATGGATGAGAGTTTTTTCCCATAGCCTTAATGGTGAGGCTAGGAAATTGTTTACGGGCTTGGCCCCCAGATATATTAATGGGATTCAAGCCCTAGATGATACATTTTTAAGACATTTGGGGGATAAAAAAGATTTTCTTTATTATATTACAGAGTTTGGGGCACTTAAGAGGAAAAAAGGGGAATCTGTTTCAGATTTCTCAAAAAGATTCAATAGGATGTATGGTAAGATTCCCCTTGAGATAAAACCTACTGAAACCTCAACCAAGGTTACCTATGTTAGTGTTTTTGACCCTGAGTTTTGCCTCCTGTTGAGAGACAGAAGGGCCACCTTGTTGGTTCATATGCAATATGCGTCCCTTGAAGTAGAATCTAATCTACTAGAAGTAGACAAACTCTGGAGAAAATATGATAGAGACAAGAGAAGAGGTAAATTTGAAGCTTCAACCTCTGATTCCTCTGTTGCCCACCCCCCAGAAGATGAAAGCGCCAGGCTAATAAAATAACTTTCTGCTGAGGTGGAAAGGTTGAAGTTGGAAGAAAAACAAATCTATAGGTATCCCCAAAATGTTGATAATACGGGTAGCTTCAAAAGACCAAACAATGCCCCCCAAATCATCCAAAGAGATCAAAGAAACAAAGATAGAGATGATAAAAAAATTCAAGCTCCTCTCCAAAATAACCTTGTTACTTACAAAGAAGGAGAGGAAGAAGATCTTGATCCTGAAATTCATTGTCTTGGGGACACCTCCTAATTTCCTCATTTAACCTAAGGTGCATATGAGGAGTATCTCATGGATAGTCAATTAAATAAGTTGAGCAAAGGGGAAAAGGCCAACAACAATCCAAATAGATATAATCTAAGGTCAAAAAAGAAAGAGGGGAAGCTTGATATTTTTGAGCATCCTACCAGAACTGAGAAGCCTGCTAAAGAGGTGGTAGATAGAAGTAAAGAAAAGAAGGTGAAAGACCCCCCATCAGTGGTCAAAAGCCTTAGCTCAGAAGTGAAGGAAATTCTAAAGCCTTTTTCCCCTTTTATCTTTGAGCATGAGATCCAAAAGATTAGGATCCCTGTCCCTCTTTCAGAGTTGGTCAAGTGTGAGGAATTCCAAAGGTGCCTCTCCAAAGTGTTACATCCCGAACCTTCATCTCATCTTGCAGACCCAGTCAACCTCTGAGACGAAAATCTAGCTGTCATAATAGGGCCTTTCTGTAGAACACAGAGATGATTCCTCACCTCCCTTTTATACATCATTGAAAATCCATGATAAGGTGTTGCATAATTGCTTGATGGATTCAGGAGCAGATCACAATATTATACCTAAAATTGTCATGGATGAGTTGGGGTTGGAAGTTACAAAAACATACCATGACCTGTATTCATTCGATTCTAGGAAAGTAAAATGCCTCGGGGTTATTAAAGACCTAGTCGTCTCCTTGATCCTATTGCCAATGAAGAGTGTGGTCATGGATATAGTGGTAGTTGATGTCCCTCCTAAGTTTGGGATGCTATTGTCTAGATCATGGATCAAAAGACTAGGGGGAACTTTGCAGATGGATCTGTCATATGCCACCATTCCTGTGTTTGAAGGGGAACATAGAAGGCTTTATAGAGAAGAAAAACTTGCCTACATTATCAGTGATGAAGCCAATCCCATCAACCACCCCATTTTCTCAGTTGATACTGATTTAGGAACCAATATTTTGCAGCTCTCTGATGTTCCTCAACCACCTATTGAAATTAGAAAGCATCCTATTACCTTTCGCAAAGAGCATCCCCCTAAGACCTCTGTGTGGAAAATGTTTTTTGATGGAGCCTCTTCTAAGGGAAGTGTTGGTGCTGGAGTAGTTTTTATTTCCCCCACCCAAGAGACCATATCTCTATCCTATAAGTTGGAATTTGAAACAACAAACAACGTGGTAGAATATAAGTCTCTTGTCTTGGGTTTGAGGGTTTCCAAAGACATGAAAATTGAGGAGCTAGCAGTGTTTAGCGACGCTGAACTGATTGTTCCTCAAGTTAGAAATATGTACCAGGCTAAGCACCCGAGTTTAAGGGCCTATAGAAATGAGGTATGGGATATGATTGACAGTTTCTTCTTGGATTTTAATATTTCATTTTTTCCAAAGGAGGAGAACTTTGTGGTAGATTCCTTGGCGGTCTCAACAAGTTATTTTAAGGTTCCTTTGCCCCCCAAACTCAAATATGAGGTGGAGATAAAATACAGACCCTTTATTCCTGACAACATCAAACATTAGAAGGTATTTAAGGATGATATTGAGATAAAAAAATTCCTTGAGACTGTGGATGAATTTTATGATATGCATATCGACCAGGATCAGGATTATGAAGAAAGCCCTCATGTTGATGTTTTTATGAATAAGATTCCTAACCGCCATATTGTTCAGTTGCCTAGCAACCATACTCCAAAGGGGCTTGTCCCTTTGGAGAGATTGTTTGAAAAAAATGATGTTTTTGTAAAGGTTGAAGGATCAACTGAAGAGGCTGATGTGACTGAATGCAATCTAGTAACGAAGGAGGACCCCAAGTGGGTCAAATTGTCTAGCATCTTGTCAAAAGAACAAAGGGTTGAATATGTCAAACTCTTGAAGGAGTTCACTGATGTTTTTTCTTGGACATACAAGGATTTGAGAACATATGACGCCAACGTCATTAAACAGAAAATCCCTTTGAAAGAAGATGCCAAACCTTTCAAGTAGAAGCTCAGACAAATAAATCCCATGTTGTCGCCGATTATGGAAAAAGAAGTCAAGAAGTTGTTGGATGCACAGATCATCATCCCTTTGAAATTTTCGGAGTGGGTGGCTAATTTGGTGCCTATCAGGAAGAAGAATGGGGAAATCATGTTGCATGTTGATTTCAAAAATTTGAATAGGATCTCCAAAAAGGACAACTACCCCTTGCCGAAAATGGAGCACATCTTGCAGAGAGTGACTGGTTCAACCAGGATGTCTATGGTCGATGGTTTCTCCAGTTACAATCAGATCTCTGTCTTGCCTAAAGTTAGAGAAAAGACAACTTTCACAACTCCTTGGCTCACATTCATGTATGCCAAAATGCCCTTCGGATTGATGAATGCGGGAGCGACTTTCCAGCGAGCTATGGACATTGCCTTAATTGGAGAAAAGGATAAATTTGTAGTCATCTATCTGGATGAAATTACAGTATTCTCCAGGTCTAATAAAGAGCATTGTTATCATCTGAGGAAGGTTTTCTTGAAGTGTAGAAGGTTTGGTCTCTCCCTCAATCCGAAGAAGTCTTAAATTTTTGGGGCATATTGTGTCAACTGAAGGGGTAAAGATTGATCCGAGAAGAGTGGAGGCCATCCAATCCTTGTCGTTTCCCAGATCCAGGAAGGAGGTTCAATCATTTTTTGGTAAAGTCAATTTTCTAAAGAGGTTCATTTCTAATTTTGTTGAATTGGTTAAATACATTACAACCATGCTCAGGAAGGGGAATGAAGTGAAATGGACTGCTGAGTCCAGAGATTCTTTCAACCAAATTAAGAGGGTGTTGAATGAAGCACCTTTTCTCATCAGCCTAGACTATTCCAAGGAATTTCAGATATTTTCCTTCGCTTCATCTGATACATTGGTTGTTGTTTTGTTACAAAGAAATGCAGAAGGGTTAGAGCAGCCTATTTCCTTTTTCAGCAGAGCACTTAGGGATGCAAAACAAATATATGATATCATGGAGAAGAAATATTATACTTTGGTGAAATCCCTTAAGGATTTCAGGGTCTATATTATGCATTCAAAAATTATTGTATATGTCCCCTCGGCCTCAGTAAAGGAGATTCTGATCCAAATGATATTGATGGGATGAGAAGCAAGTGGATCGCCAAAATTCTAGAGTTTGACCTGGAAATAAAACCCACCAAATTGGTGAAAGGCCTAGGTTTAGCCAAGTTACTGGCTGAGTCGAATTGCAAGGAATTGGGGGTAAATTTCATGAATGTAGACTCAAAAAATAAACAAACCGAGATTGTTGGTGAAGACTGTCATGTCAGCCACAACTTAGAAAGATGCACCTGGTATAAAGACATCATATACTTCCTGCAAAAGTTGAAGCCTCCTGATGGTTTGGACAAAAACAAGGCGAGAGATTTGAAACTCAAAGCTATCAAGTATTGTATCATTGATCAGGTGTTGTACTGGAAGGACCCTTTGGGAGTTCTGTTGAGATGTTTGGACCCACAAGAAGCCCAAAGAGCAATGATTTATTTTCATGACAACTCATGTGGGGGACATCATTTTTGGAGGACCACAGCGTATAAGATCCTCAGAGCTGGGTATTTCTGGCCCAATATTTTTACTGATGTGGGTGCGAAGATTAGAGCATGTACCAAGTGTCAAAATTTTGCTGGAAAGAATCAGCTCAAATATTTTCCTTTGAATCCTATAGTGGTTTCTGGACCTTTTCAGCAATGGGGTCTTGACTTCATTGGATAAATCCACCCAGCCTCAAGTGGCTAGCACAGGTGGTTTTTGACTACCACTGATTATTTTACCAAATGGATAGAAGTCATCCCCACAAGGAGTGCCTCTCAAAAAGTAATCATAAGTTTCCTTGAAGACATCATGTCCAAATTTGGCTATCCAAACATAATTGTTACAGACAATGATGCCTCTTTCAAGGCTAATCCATTAAATAATTTATGTGAGCAATATGGGATCACACTAGTCCACTCTACTCCCTACTACCCTTAGAGAAATGGATTAGCAGAATCTTCTAACAAGAGCCTCATAAATATCATCAAGAAGTTGTTATAAGAGAACAAGAAAGCCTGGGATTCAAAGCTGAAGTTTGCATTATGGGATGACAGAGTTACCACAAAAAGATCACTAGGCATTTCCCCTTTCTGGTTGGTGTATGGCATTGAGGCAATCTTTCCCACTAAGCTTGCTTTTCCTATGGAAAAGTTCCTCCAAGACTACCAAGGAGAACCCGATGACATGGTTAGGAGGATATTGCAGCTGGTAGAAGTGCAACAGACTAGGGAGCAGTTGCTTGACAAATCACAAGACCATCAACAGAAAATGAAGCGAGATTTTGAAAAGAGCGCAAGCAAGGATAATTTCCAGCTAGGGGATATAGTGCTTAAGTGGGATGCCCCCAAACAAGACAAAGGTAAACATGGAAAATTTGAAGCCTTGTGGATCGATCCTTTCAATATTTTTGAGATATTTCTGAATAATACTTATAATTTGCAGAATTTGGAGGATTCTGAGGTTTTAGGCGGCCATGTAAATGGGTATTTTTTGAAGAAGTATTTTGTTTAGGTCATGAACAATGTTCCACCATTGTAAATATCACTCCCTTTTGTGTTGATTTTTAGTTTTTCGTTTCAATAGGAGACTCCATAACCCAACAGCTAAGGCACTAGAATTGCGCATTCTTGGCAGCTCACAGGGAGCATGCCATCCCTTGTGGAGCCAAATGTTATCACATGAACTTGTTAGAGTCTTGTGGGTTTTTGGTTTCTACCTGAGTCTGTATTCTTGCCCTATATCTATCCTTATCATAGGACAAATCTTAAGTTTCCCCCCCTTCATATTGTAAATTATTCTTTGTTTTCCCTTATTCATTTGTGCACCCTGGTTTTCCTTAAATATCTTACTCGAGTGAAATCTTGGCCCCAAGCCCCTCTATTTTTCTCCAAGGGTGAGAACTCACATCCCATGTCTTAGTCACTGGTCTCCCTATTTTCTCATCTCACCATCTAAGTCCTTGTTCACTCAAGCCATAACCATGGACACCAGGCACAGCTTTCATGACAGTCCATTTCAGGTTCGAAGCGTAAGAAACAGATAGGTTGAATTTTTTCAACGACGGAGATTCCAGGAGCATTCCAGATTAATGACCACCGGGTATTTGGGATTTAAAAATTGCACGAAGTATAGTGCCATGAAAAGTCCCGAAGTGACCGAAGTCCCAAAGTGGCTGAAGTTCCCGAAGTCTCGAAGTGCTCAAAGTGCCCGAAGTCCTGAAGTCCTGAAGTGCCCGAAGTCCCGAAGTGCCCGAAGTTCCCATAGTCCTAAAGTGGCTGAAGTCCCGAAGTGGCCAAAGTGGCCGAAGTCTCGAAGTCTCGAAGTGGCCAAAGTGCTCGAAGTGAATCTAGACTATCCATCGGTGGGACCACACATCAGCAGATCCATAGCTCCAGGTAAAAGAAGTTGAAGGAAGAGGAGGTTTGAGATTTGATTTTCCCAGAGTCGAGAGATCTGAAGTAATTCTTGGTTGTTCGATTCTGGAGGATGCATGTCAACAGATTGACAGCTCCAGGTAAAAGCAGCTAAAGGTAAGTGAGATTTGAGTTTTGATTCTCCCAGAGCCCAGAGACCCGAAGTGGATCTCGACCATCCAAATCTAGGAGCCCCTCGACATGAGATCTAGA
Source organism: Picea mariana (assembly GCA_032191745.1). NCBI lineage: Eukaryota > Viridiplantae > Streptophyta > Pinopsida > Pinales > Pinaceae > Picea > Picea mariana. Next base: position 205,482 of record JASDQU010735791.1, on the reverse strand, counting down.
GCTCCAGAGGAAAGCAAAGGGGGAAAGGCCCAAAGATATTGATCATTGATCGAGAAGGGAGAAGAAGGGTCATTAATCTGGTTGAAGGGGTCAAAGTCTTGAAGTGGGAGTAGAACCATTGATTGAAGAGGATGTGCGTCAATCGATCGACAGCTCCAGGTAAAAGCATAGAATGAAAGCAAGATTTGAGTTTTGATTTTCCCAGAGCCTAGAGACCCGAAGTGGATCTCGTCCATCCAAATCTAGGGGCCATGCATCATTAGATCCCTAGCTCCGGTGAAATTTCCCGGGGAAAATACATTTTGACTATTGAGAAGTTTGAAGCCCAGAGCCACGAAGGAATCTCAGTCGTTGATCTCTGGAGGCCACACGTTGTCGGATCCTTAACTCCAGATGTTTTTCTTCAAGGAAAAAATAATTTTGAATTTTCACTTTCCCGGAGCCCAAAGACTTAAAGTAGATCTCAGTCGTTGATTTAAGAGAGTATGTGCCAGTCATCAGTGTAGACATGTGGCATACTCGTCGTTCGTGACACCTGGCACCCATCCGAAAATGACATGTGGCACTCAGTCCAGGTAGTCGTGGGCATATTATTTGCTTCTTTCTTAGTGACATGTGTCACTTCTCTTTCATGACACATCAACATGATGACATCAAACCTCCACGTGAGATCATCCTCCGGGAGGAATTATTGTTCAATGCCAAAAGTAGCATCCCCCCTCCCCCAGGGCACAGTTTGGCGGATTCTAAAGTTGTCGGGTAGTTAAGCTTGGAAGTAGTGCTAAATCTAGTAGGTGCACCCATATCTCATATTGGGACCAGATCTACGACCACAGTTCATTGTGGGGATGCAACATGCTCAGGGGATAATTTTCTTGAGCAGTCCCCTAATTGAAACCATGGTAAGTCTAAAGTGATACATGGTGAAAGGTGATGGATTGCAGGCTCAAAAGCAGTGTGAACCCAAACCAACTTTGAGTGACCCCGCAATCATGAGTTTATATAACTTCCTATCTGAGAGCATCGTGTGGCCACCCCTTGGGAATTAAGCTACATTTCAATCTTGAGAAAAGGAAGTTAATGAAAATGGAGCTGGTGGTTGAAAACTTGGCTCACTCCATAAATGGAAGGCATGTAAGGACCAGTTTTGGGGAATTAACCGTCAGCCCATGGTACCCCTATGGATAGATTTTCCTACAGGCCCATGTCGATCTGAGCTCGCGTTTGACTGAGGGGTGCACGTTCAGTTTGACATAAGAACTCGCCAATGCAAAGCTTTGATTGTAGTGACCAAGTCACACTCTTGGTAGTGGCATATTGTTCTGAGTATAAATAGATAGTTTTAATATTTTGTTAAGGTCGTCAACTGGTTGAGCAAAGCTCCCTATTTTGTAATGTTTTGATGCCAGAACAGTTCTCTGGTTATGTATCAAATTTGAGACTTTCATGTTAATAGAAGTCAACTTCTTTTCATCTCTCTGTAAAAAAATGTGCTAAAACACTCGGGCATGGAGGATCCAGTCGAGGGTTATTATGATGTTGTAATGTAGGTTTGATTACAGTGGTATCATGACTAGTTTTAGTCATCTCCATTGTTATCTTTCTCCCTCTTCCACTGAATGGCTCGGGCATGGAGGATCTATTCGAGTTGTCGTAGATGCATTGTGATGTAGGTTTGATCATTGTGTTGTTGTGACTGTGTTGTTTGGACATATTTCAGTGTCTGAATCTTGTTCTCAAGAGTGATCTTAAGTATGAGTTTTTATTCTCCAAGCTACTTGAAATCATGATGCTCATATCAGTCTTTTTCACCTTTCTCACTAAGTCTTCCCTCTGCTCACACTTAAACTCAATTCATTGACTGAATTTAATGTGGCCCTCACTTCCCTGTGCATTTCTTGTCCAGTTTCATGTTGAAAATCATTCATATATTGAGTTTTTTCCATTGACCTCCACTCATATAAAGCCAACATCCACCCAAAACTTTGATTGGTACTGGGCTTATCCTCCCACAATCTGAGGGTGAATCTCAGTGCTAACAGGTTCTAGTCCATTAAATCCACCCCCCACTTAGTGAAGGGACTGATGTTAATGACTAGGTGCATAGGGGCAGGGTGAAAGCACATCTTATGAGTGAATTCCTGGCAAGGGTGACACTTCTTGATCGCTTCAATGCAATCTTTAAAAATCGATGGAAAATATTACTGGCTCGCAATATGTTTTGGGTTTTTGTAAGCCCAAATAAGTGAACACCACATGCCCCACTATGGTATTCATTGAGAACAACTTTATCCTCTTTTTGATTCAAACAATGATGCAGAATATTATCCACCCCTCGACGATATAATGTATCACTGATAATGAGGTATTTTTTAGCCTGATGGCATATACGTCATCGGTCATCTCTCGAAAGATGTTAGGGAAGCTTCAGGGTTTGAAGGTATATTAAAATATCTTCGTACTAGGGGTCCAAATATAAGATAAGGAAGATGTGTTCATCTATGAATGAATCATCATGAAAAATGTTCTCATCCTTCATAGGGAAGTCTGACATTAGTTCTACAAGAACTAGCGACTTCTTGTATTTCGCAGAAGAAAAATCAAGATCAAATTCATGTAGAATCACAATCCATTTATTGTACTTCCCCCCATGATACGCCATGTAAGGACGTATTGAAATGGATTGATATCCAAAACTATATTAGTCTTGTATATTAAGATATAATGAAGTAATCGTTGAACCGCATGCACGACTGCTAAGGATAGCTTCTCTACATGAGAATACTTAAGTTCAAGACCAATTAGATTTTGTCTAAGGTAATAGATAACGTTCTCATGGAGCTCATCATCCTCCTGAACTAGATCCATACCAATCATCCCTTTAGATGCATCAATATAAATCAAGAAACCTCTATTGTATTCTGGGGGCTTTGGTAGAGGTGTCAATACCAGGTATTTCTTAAGAGCATCAAAGGATCCCTAGGCTCACTCATCCCATATGAACGGGGTGTCCTTCTTCAAAATACGCATGAAACCCTTAGTTATACTATCATATTTTGCTACAAAACGATGTAGGAATTTATCCTTCCCCTGTAACCCTGAAGTTGTCGAATATTGTGAGGGTTCAATCGAATGAGATAATAGGAAAATCTCTCAAATACAAGTCGAAGGTGATTCAAATGATCAACCCTCTTTTGAGAGTGAGTATCTAAATTGTCTAAATAGGCTTCAACAATGTGCTTAAGATCATGAAACACAAATCTCATGGCGTGTTGGAAGGTTTCTCTGGCATTTTTAAGACCGAAAGTAATTTTCCAGTATGCAAACATACCCCAAGGACAAATAAACATCATCTTGTGTTGATCCTCGGGTTTAATTTGAATTTTATTATAACATGAAAATCCTTCCATAAAACAAAAGACTTCTCTTCCCACACACTCATCAATAATCTGATCAATGAAAGGAGTTGGGAAATTATCTTTAGGACATGATTTGTTCAGGTCTCTAAAATCCATACATACGCGGACGATTCCTTTCTTATTATCCACAAGAATGGGGTTGGACACCGATTCAGTCAAGGAAACTGGGTAGATGAAGCCAACATTGAGCAACTTCTCCACTTCTGCCTTAATAGCAAAGGCCTTCCTAGGATTTATATCTCTAAGTATTTGTTGAACATGTTTAGCATTCATATAAGTTTTAATTTTGTGTTTGACAATGTTGGGGTCGATCCCTGGAATCTCTTGATATGACCAAGAAAATACATCTCATAATTCTTTGAAGAGATATGTGTAGTTCTGAGTTTCTTCAAGAAAACAATCTACACGGATATATAAATTTTCAATTTTGTAGGGGTTTCGAGAGATATCGATCGTGATGGTGGGAGAACTATTCACCATGCTTCCTTCAGAATACACACCATGCGTATCTAATGGAACCATGACGTGACCAACCATCTCACTCAAGGTGGACCTAAACTCATCCTTCTCAATCCATTCAATCCCTGGGAGAAAATGATATTTATGATGAAGATCGTCCCAAGGCCTATTCGAACTAGACATAGCCTCTATGATGGCTTCATTCAAGGGTAAAGTATCATTGAGGCAGTTACGTGAAAAAGATGATTAGACAACCCATATGATATCTAAGATGGGATCCACCTCATCTATCCATGAGGAGGGAGGATCTGGGTCTGCAGTACCTTCCGGTATAGCTTGATACACAATCTCTACTGTGGACAGTGGCATTTCCATCTTGATGTGTGAATGAAATTCATATGACACATCCAAAGAATGTAGGGTCCATGGGTCATTAAGATATGAAGAATCACTAGAGATGGAATTGATGTGCATGATTGGTGTCGATAAGTTGAAAKTTCCCATCAAGGGGGAGTACATACCAAAACCAATGTTATTAGTTGCCTGCTGAGAATTATCAATAATGGGGACTGAGGGTCCTGTATATGCAGTAGGACTARGATGCACAAATGAAAAATGGTCAATCGTCACTATATTCCCTTCATAAGGAAAGCATTAAACGTGGAATACYGATGACACAACGAATGCCATAGAGTAAGTCCAATTATGCCCCAGTAAAAGGTTGTAGTTGAGAGGTGCATCAACCACCTTAACCTCGACCTCCAAGGTATTTCTTCCTAACTGGACTGGGAAAGAGAGAAGAATACCATGGGGTATGAATGAACTCCCATCAAATGCAGTCAACATGTTCATGGACTGAGAAAGTGATGAAGAGACAATGACTTTCCAACAAGATAAAGACATAACGAATGTCGAAGCGCCTTCATCAATGATAGTATGTTTGATGGTGACATTCATACCCTCCACATGGATCTGAAAGGCCAGATGATAAGGAAATAAAGGCTTGACATATGCAACATCAAGCTTGATAACTTTTGAGCCACTCAGTTCTAGACCTCCTAAAGCATATAGCAAGGCATTCCTTTCTATGGGACACATCTAGAGCACCTCCAAGGCTGAGATCATGCACAGTGTTTGGCCCAAATCCTAAAAAATCGAGTAATTTTTGGTGGCTTGGAATTAATATTCTGGGAAGAGTGCTTAAGGACTCCTTTCAGAATATGAGGTGGAGGATCCGGCTTATCAATTTGCAAAGGAGTTTCCAGAGGAGGAGGATTTAGACCTATAACATTCTGTGAAGAAACATTATTGCGAGATTGAGTGGCTACATCGATCACATATTTAACCATATTAACGCATAGATGGCCACCTTCATGTGTCAAGGGGTTTTGACTCCCGCTCGACAGATTTTTCAGTGTTGGAGGATCTCGAGGTCATGTGGAAACAGGTTCATCAACACAGCAGGATGTTGCACTATGAGCCTCGAGGATTCCTCTATTTTGGGGAACAAGTGGGTAAGGTCATCATGTTTACAAAGTTTACAAGGAAACTTCACCTTCCTCTTTTCTTTCTTTCCCTCACCAACATTATTATTAGATTTATCATTATTAGTGGTGTCCTTGTATTTATTATTTTTGTTATTCTTCCCACCCTTATGATTATTTCCACGTCTTTTCCTTTTATTCCCTCGGTTTTTCTAGTCACCGTTCAGGTTCGACGATTGTACCGAATGCACATTTGTCGGTTGGGTGGGTGCATATGAAGTTGTAGTTTGTCTTGCTACAGACTGGTTAAGAGAAAAATCCTTCAACCGGTTCATCGCTAGGTCTAAAGTCTTAGCATTTGTAGATCCTATGATGCCATCCGCATGAAGCTCAAGATTTTGTCTAGGATCATAGTTCAACCACGGTGCATCAGGGATAGTTTCAAAAATCATCCCAGACTGAGAATATATAAGGTCTAACTACTGGGCTTTGAAGATGGACTCTTCCTCATATGTTACTCTGAATGTAGAAACATCGTTCAAAATGTAAGGCAACAAGGACTTGAGGAGTCATTCCAATAGAAACTATGGAGGAATGTAGGATTTAATCAACCTCTTCCATCTATGCCACTCTTGAATATGATTAGAGATGTGGGTGGCCTTATCCTGATGAAAAGACAATAAAATTTCTATGCCAACATCCTAACGAACTGAAAATTGGAAGTGGTTGAGAAAAACTAGAACCATATGATTTAAATTTTCATAAGTTCCCCCAGGTAGCCTGATGTACCACTTCGAAGAAACCCCTGCAAGGGTGCGTTGAAATAGTCTCAAATGAATGGAGTCATCATTTAGGGAGTTAGATGAACACCATAGGTGAAAGGTAGTAACGTGATCATATGGTTCCTCACCAGAATTTCCCTCAAACTTTGGAATGTCAAAGGGAAGCTTGGTAGGGATGGTGAGCCAAGACGGATCGTCACTTACTAGGTCGCTCATTAATTTTGAAAAATTTGGCAGATTCAACGTGGCCAGAAATGGGAGTCGGGTTTGCAATGTTTGATCCCATGCTCTTGGGAAAGTTTGGGCTTGAGATATTGTGGGCCAACCAGGGTTCTGGTATACACCATAGTCATGACCGGTAGGTTAAAATCCTCTTCCTAGCTGATTCAAGAAAGGTTGTAAGGGAACTATACCTGCATAAGCCACTTGCAAAGAGAAAGTGACATGATAAGGACTATATATGTCTCCCCTCGAAGAAGGAATGTCATGCTAGGGGTTTTCCATACCATAAAATTGACTCCCCCAGATGAAACACTAGAGATTAAATGAATATTCTCTATAATAAAATCATTTGTAGGAATCAGTGTGGAGGAAGAGGGAATGATGGACGAAATATAGAAAGTAAATTTAACACCCATTTGAGCACTCCATCCCAGAGAATTGAAGATAGGATTAGGCCCGTAGGAAGGAGGACTCTAACCTCATACCGTAGGAGTCACTTAAGGGATATGACCCCCACCAAATGCAAAAGGAGCATACAGAGGCGTCATGCCCCCAAACCTAAAACTACGATTCATATTAACCATTGAAATGGAGGATGAGAAGTGTGATGTCATGTCAGGCATACCAAAAGAGAAAGGATTAGAGGCCCCAGGCCTTGACTAGGTTCTATAATCTAGTGAACTGCCTGGGAACAAAAAAGGATTCATTCTCGTGGGCTGAGAAGAGACTCTGGTTTGGGAAGTATTAAGTAAATGATTTTTCGGCATCTAAACCATCGATGATGCAAGAGTCGAGGGGACTCCACTAAGTGAAGTAGAGGCTAGAGTTGACGGGGCTCCTGATACATTCATATCTGACTCAGTACTTATGGTAGTACGATCGTGAGTCTGGGAGGTGGAGATATATATACCAATCTAATTAACTCTACACCTTTTAGGAGGCGACTTCAGCAAAGGATCTAATCATGGTGGTAACTTCAAAAGATGAAGAGATCAGTGGGGAGGTTCATCTTGATCCATGATGATTCATAACTTGTGACAAAATGAAAAATCCTAATGCCAACTAATAATAAAAGAGAACACACCTAAATAAATCTAAAATCCAATGCAAAGAAACATGGTATAATGGATGAAAGGGACCTCCCAAACTAAATTAGTTATGCAACACCCAAGAGGGGCCTAAGAATCCACAACAATAGAGTGGAGGTGTCAGAATAAATTATAAGGACCCTTGTAGGATTCACAATGCAGTTGGCTAGATCCCTCCGGAGAGGGAATCCTCCATAAATTTTGTGTGTTTTCTGATCCCTATCTAACTCAGGGTACCTGTAGAATAAATCATGCAAGTAACCTATGTGGTTACCTATGTTAATAAACTAGAGTCGCCACGATATAACCAATGTGCAAGCGAGAAGTCACAAGTATGGTACACCATATGGGAAGGGTAGCAAAGCCCGAAATATTGAAAGCACTGCGTCTCAAGGAGGTAAAAGCACTAGCAAGACCCCCAAATACGAATAGAACCCCAGAAATATCTCTGATGCTAGGAAGGTATTAGAGGGATAGCTCTGCAACCAACTTCATGCGACCTCATTCTTAACTCTGGTGTGATTGGAGCCTCCTGATGTCACCAATTACACAATGGGTTTAACCACTCCTGGATCAGACACATACATTGAGTTTTATATCCTTGGAGAAGTTTACTCACAAAATCCTATTCCAAGTCCCTAGGTCCTACACTTGTTTGTGTACCCTGAAAAATAAAATTGGCTCTAATCAATTTAATTATTCAATGTTAATTTTAATGGCTTCTAATTACTCAAGAGGTGTGATCGTGAAACTGATGGTATGATGACTCATCATAAAATAACCAAATATAAAAACACTACTAATGACTAGTCTTGATTTTCAAAGATATGGTATGCTTTAAAATGTTTTTATATGAAATCAATCTTTGTAATTTAAATGAAGTGCAATCTTTCCTAACATGCCAAAACTAATGTATTCCATACAAAAGTGAAAAATCTCTAGATAAAATGCAAAAAGTAAAATATTTTTGTATTTTTAATATAATGGAATGAAAATGAAAGGACTGAATAAACAACCTCCAAGCAGACCCTATTGGAAGTACAAAGAGACAAACCAAGTAGAACACTAAGAAGCGAATACCCATACCAGAATGCAAGGACAACGAAACAATACAAATGATACGAAACGAGTTTTCCCAAAATATTCACCAATAAAGAGGCTTACTATCACTCTGTAGGCACTCAACAGTCAAGACAGGGACCCAATAAGTCTCAAAAACTAGCAAAAATCACCCAACAAACAATAATCTCATCCAAACAAACTCAGAAAATAGTGTATGTGATTGTTTAGGGAACAAAAGCATATGTACGCACCCTAAGAACTAACAACTCACGTATGTATGCAACTGTAAAGGGAAAACCCATGTATGCCAAAGAAGACATTTCCAAGGCAAGGTTTAGGCCAAGAAACTCAGATGCAAAGAAAAATAAAGGTTGTTAAGAAACATGCGACATAGAAACTCGGGAAAACAAAGAGAAATGAAGGCAAAAAATTATCTAATACCCCAAAATGGAGATCTTCCCCAGTGGAGTTGCCAATTCTTTTACGAGGAAAATATCTATGGCAAGGGGTAAACCACAACAGACGGAATGACACCCAAAAATCAAATCTAAACTCAAGTATGCTATATAGATAGAAATTCTATCAAAAGAAGACTAAGTGCCTGCCTCATCTAGATGTCTAAAGAAGACCTCAGCTGAGCTCACGACCAAAAGCTTGATTCTTGCAACTTGTCCTCAACAATCAAGATATACAAGCATATAGAAATTATATATAAAGTTAGCATATAAACTATCATAATCCATTGAAATGTATGACAAATATTCCCATGGAAAGTAATGTAAATATTTGCAACATATAATTGGATGAGAAAAGAGTATTTCTATTAATGTAATCAATAGAAGTACATAGGTGACAAACTTCTGTAATGACACGTATCGAAAACGAGAAACTAAGTCCCTCCAAATAGGCCTTCACCACTTCAATCATCCACAAAGGCAAGCTCACAAGTAGTAGGAGTCAATGAGGTTCTCCATCTCAAGATAGGAAGAGCTTGGGGGATGAACACAAAGAGTTTAGACTTTCAAGGACAAAGGGATGCAAACTCAATATGAAGTGTAATTTCTCCAAAGTGTCTTTTCTCTCAATGGTGTGTGTCCCAAAGGCTTGTATATGGCTCAATTTATAGCCTCCAAATGGAATTGAAGGGTTAGGTCGGAGTGTTTCTAGTATATGGAAGGTCAAGGATCATGGATCTCGTGACATGGCGTGGAAAACTGACATATTTTTATTTGCTTAGCACAAAACTTGATGTATGCAAGTTGTGATGGAGCAACCTACATATATGTGATTTGTCTAATTGTAGGTCGCGTATATGGACAAAAATATGTATTTTTAGTTTTGGAATGAGAAAAAGAGGAATTTAAGTCTGCAGAGGGAAATGGAAGGCCATCAAAGTAAGATGCATGGAGTGTGGCAAAAATTTCTATAACATATTGGGTGCATGAATAAGTACAATGCAAAACACAAAGATCATTGGAGGAGGCCCACACCCTTGAAGAGTTGTACCCCACAACATAGAAATCATTGGAAGAAGCTCGTGTGTGTGAAGAGATACAATGCAAGACACAAAGGTTGCTGGAAGAGGCCCATAGATAGGAAGATGTGCAATGGGTCTAGCAAAAATAAATTTAGGAGAGTGTGCACGATGATCTATGATGCACAGCATGAGAAGAAACCCAGTGCAACATTTTTCATGAGGAGCAAGCAGAGGATCAAGTAAGTAAGATTTTGCGATGTCATTTGAAAATGAATAGTGATCTTGATGTTGCAAAGAAGTTGACACACATGTTGACAATATGTATGGCAGAAGAAGAGTTAATTGTAGCTATATATACCTCGCTACCAGAAAGAGATGTACGTTAGGTGAGAAAACAAAAGTGCACTGAAAGAGAGTTCAATATGAAAGTTCTAATCATAAGCTATGAGATCAATGGTTTCATGTTGGATCTGGGATTTGATGTGAACATCTTACTGAAAAAATCATAGGATTTTATGGGTAATCCAAGCTTGGTGTGGTCCTCCATTCAACTCAATATGGTTGATCAATACCATATCTTTCTCATTGGTCGGCTAGAGCAAGTAGAGGTAAATATTGAAGGGGTAAAGAATAAAGTAGATTTTGAGGTGATTGAGATCATGGATGACTCACATCCCTACCCCGTGCTACTAGGACTTGACTGGGAATTTCAAAATAATGTAGTTTGAAATTTGAAGAAATGACAAATGTCATTTGAAATAGATACTTTGCATGTTATTTCTCCATTATATCTAAATGAAGGTGATAGGTACGATGATCCCATGAATGAGGATGCATTGTGTTAGTTGTGGAGCCTTATTATATTCCTGATTTAGAGGTCTTGTTTCATCCACATTTGGACCCCATTACCTGATGGGGGGGTGTGGGGGGGATTTCCCCCCACTTCTCTCACCAGAGGGGGGAAACGAGAAATTTTGGAGCACCCCCCCCCTGGCAGGGGATTCGGGGGAAGAGCCCCCAAAGAAAAATTTTGGGAAAAATTTCCTTGTAAAAAAATGTAATTTCGTAGTCAATATTGACCGTTCATTATAAGGTCATAGATATGAAGGTAGAAGTTATGCTAGGGAATTTTTCCTTAGAAGGAAACCCTCTTTTATGTATGAGGGTATTATATCGCGGCTGGGTGAGTGAGTGAATATTGCATTCTGAGAGAGGAGAGTGTAAGAGAAATAAGAGGAAGTTACAATGGGTATGTTGTAGGTTGTATCCCTTTATTTGTTGGATAATAATAAAAGGAAGGACCTGGAAATTTCTCTGGTGGATGTAGCCCACACTGGGTGAACCACGTATATCTATGTCTTTATTGAATTGTGTATCTTATGTGTTTTATTTCCGCATTTGTTTTATTTTATTTCTTTGTGATCTTGTTTTTCTAAAAACTGGTATCAAAGAGAAAGGTAACTCGCAGGAAAAGAGGGTTCCTGGTTTGAGTGGGAGCAATGGCGGAAGATGGAAAGTTTAAGGTCAAGAAATTTAACGGCTAAAACTATCAGTTATGGAAGATGAATATGGAAGATTATTTATATCAAAAGGATATTTACCTACCGTAGGGTGGAAAATAAAAACAACCAACGAGTATGAAGGACAAAGAATGGGATATTCTTGACAGAAAGATGCTGGGAATGATACGGTTGTGCCTGGAAGCGTCGATGGCTTTCAATATTTCTAAAGAAAAGACAATGGAGGATCCGATGAATGCATTGGATAAACTATATGAAAAACCCTCGACATCCAATAAGGTATTTCTAATGAAGTGATTATTTAATATGAAGATGTGAGAAGATGGGTTTGTTGTCGATCATTTAAATGAATTCAATACGGTCACTAATCACCTAAGTTATGTAAAAGTGTACTTTGATGATGAGGTTAGGGATATTCTAATATTTTTATCATTTCCAAAAATATGGAATGACTTGTTCATGCTTGTAAGTAACGTTGTATCTGGTTCAAACACTCTAAAATTTGATGATGTTGTTGGTGTTATCCTTAGCGAGAAAATGTGATGGAAAATTACAAGTGAGACATCAGGTAATGCATTGGCTATGAAGAATAGAGGAATACAAAGGGAAAGAGAAAATATTCCAGGAAATCATGGGAATTATAGGAAGGGTAGATCCAAATCCATACTAGGAAATATAGAGTGTTGGAATTGTGGGAAGAAAAGACATATGAAGTGTTGTTCCAGAGTCTGTACTTAAGGATTAGAAGTACAGTGTCTAGGCATTCGAAAGTGAGTAAAGGGTAGAGAAAGAAGAAACTTCAACCTTCGACAAGGGAAACTAGGGATGATTTCTATGTTGGTGTTGTCTAGCTTCCAACTAGTCCTGGATGTTTATATCATGTTCAATTGTTGCCCATGAACGTTCGAGTTCAACCCGGGTAGTGGCTGTTTTAAGAATAGTATCGAAAAAGTTTAAGGCAATATGTGTTTGATTTGATAATCTGGGTTCGATATTAGGTTGTCTTGATACAAGGACAATCATGGAGGAATAGTAAAATAAGAAAACCTCAGGGGGAATTTAAGTGTTGTCTCAATTCAGTCATATAAAAGAGTGTTTACGGTTTCAAGAGTGAAAAAGGGGTGCAAACCAAAGGCCCTTTCCCATAACTGAGTTATACTTTAATAAAAATGTATGAGGTGGGAGAAAACATTAAGCTATCTATCGAGTAAGGCTCCTATCAAGGGAGAATCTCACGTATAAACAGAAGAAGAAAAATGTAAAGAAATAACCCAATGAAGCATAAAATATATATATAGAATTCTGAAAGTGTTGACTGGTCTTATACCTGCTAATAGTTGGTACAGAGGAAAAATAGTAAACAATATAGAAAACCAAAATTCATTCACTATAGTAGAGGTTGTACTAAATTATAGCGAAGCATTCATCAGATACAAATATGAAATGAAACGAAATATGAGATACAAGGAAACAAACTCATAACACAGTCATGATAGAATTGAGAATCTTCGAATTTGCTTTATATTAACTCTCAAAATGGAAAACCTCTATTACAATCGACACAAAAAGGTCCAGCCCTTTTTATTTCATTCTATGGTATATTTATACAGTTTTACAATAAGATGGAATCTCAATCGTTGCAAAATTTTCAGTTATGATAAGGAGGAGAGAAATCGTTCCATTTCTTTCTCTCTGTCTTTATTTGGTGCCAGAAGCTTGTCCTCGCGTATGCTCGATACAAGTGACACACCTTTCCACCAGCCGAGATATCAACCTTGACGGTTCTGCTTGACAATTGGCTTCAAAAGAGTAACAATCTCGGGCTAATTGCAACAACCTGTCTTCCATCTGTCTATCTATGATGTCGATAGCGCACAATTGCACACTTGGTTTAATCATACATTTATCTATTTGGACTATGTCTACCATAGTCACTTATAAGATCTCGGCCGAATCTCTTTCCTCTTTTTCATTTAAATAAAGTGATATTTTTTCCATATTCATTTGAATCAATGCCTTGGCATTACCTCCGCTATCAATACCTAACAGATTACCATTTATAGAGCTAAAAGCCTCTTCTAAGGATTTCGTTACCCTCTTGGCTTGCATCTTACCTTCTGAGATGATGTTCTCCCATTCTTTTAATAGAATATTTCCTCTGGTCTGCTCCGAGATGGGAAACCTGGGAGTATTTCCCGATTCCCTGTTGTTTGTAGCTATCACAGCCTCTTGAAAAGTGACCTGTGTTGCTCCAGCTTCTCTTTCTCTAACAGATAAATTTTTCAAAACTTGATTAACAAGTAAGTTGTTGTCTGGAATCACCTCTACCTTGGCGAGTAAATTTTGCTGGGCTGCAGAAACTCTRCTCYGAATCTCCATCGCCCGGGACTGGAACATCCTGATATTTATAACTTTACTTTCGGTGATTTCCATTCTAGCATGTAGCTGTTCGATCAAGTCTTTTTGATGGCCCACTTGTATCTGACCATTCTGAACCACCAGCTTTGCTTGTTCRAACTTAGTCTTGAGCATCTCTATCTCACTTTTATTGGCCAACCTTACTTGTTCTATCCCTATACTCGCCCRGTCCTTGGCAGCCTCCTCTGTTGTGGCTAGTCATCATAGCTATATACTTGAATTGTGGTTCCAAGGAAGCTATTGAATATATACCATTACTTTCTGCCCTGAAYCTCGCAGGGTGCGAAACCCAATCTCTGATTAAGCTGGACATAGTCTTGTCATACTACACACATTCCTTCTATTTGAAATTCTCCAAGAACTCAGCATCGTATGTAAGGTCGAACGCGATAAGCAACTTGTACATAACCTGCAGTTGTTCAGGTCTGAAAGTCCCGGTAGTGACCTTCTTCTCATTGATGATGGTTCTAGTTGGTATGTCTACATGGTCTAATGCCCACCGGACCATATCATAGTAAGGGAGCAGTCATGGCATGGCTGCTACTTTATGCATTCCCGATTGAACGATGATCTTATATTTGGTGGTTATGTCGTCTTTTTCATTGTCACTGGATTCATCAGAATAATCCATTAATTCGGCCTATAGAACATCAGAAACAAATGACCAGTTCAGGACAGAGTTGACACTTCAAGGTGAAGTATCAGTGACGTTGTCTGAACCTTGTCCTGAAACCTCAACGTTGGCTTTCGATGCTTTTCGCGGGGCCATGACGGGAGATCCTGCTTTATCTCTTCTGCGATAAAAATATGTATACATACAGAAATTAGTTCGCTGAGAAAGTGTGCTCTACGTAATATAGAAATGAATTTGTTATAACGAATAACAGCTATATATATTTGAAAACTCGGTACTTTTTAAGAACAGATCAGTCAAATCACGCTTAAAAATAAATTTAGCAATAAAAACCCAATCTTTATTTGTCGATTCACCTTGTTTCTACTTAATGCCATAAATTTTGGCAGTTCAAAATGTCAGTTGGCGTAAGGAAGAATTAAGACTTCCTCGTAAACTGTGCATGCATCAAATCACGAGAGATATTGGTTTAGCTCAATTAATCTAGTTTTACCAAAGTTAATTAATCTTTCGGTACTCGTTGCATCGGGAATTTTTGCTTTAACCCTTTGAACCTCTAACACCCAAAATTGCGATGATTGACTTTTAATAAAAACGTAATYGTGATTAGGCAATTAATTAATTACGTAATTATTTATATTGCGACTTCGCGACTCGGGGCTTTGACAGTGTATCTTTTTAAAAGAGAACATGTCGAGTTGCAAATTTCCGATAGAACTTAACCACGGCTAAGATTTTACCTTTAACCTTGACACGGGTTATTAAAAAAAGAAATTCTTGGTTTCGGCTATCAGGGTTACGACAGTAAGACTTTTGGATTTAGTAAATGCCAGGACGCAAAACCCCGATCATGTTCAACCGTGATTTAGAAAAAATTTACTCTCGTTACTGACCTGGGTAAAATTTTAAAACGATTTCGTCGTTTCATTGTTTGGGACTTGTGAACTATGTGANAGGGTTACGACAGTAAGACTTTTGGATTTAGTAAATGCCAGGACGCAAAACCCCGATCATGTTCAACCGTGATTTAGAAAAAATTTACTCTCGTTACTGACCTGGGTAAAATTTTAAAACGATTTCGCCATTTCATTGTTTGGGACTTGTGAACTATGTGATCTATAGCATCTGACATACGAAATCCTGAGGTAGAACAAAGGGGAAAAAAATTGATGAAGAGTAGAACTTGCCTTGAGAGTACAATGACTATCCTCGCTCGCGTGATAAGACTTCAGAGATTTAGAAACCACAGATGGAAAATACGAAAACCATCTTTCAATTTCGAGCATTAAGACATGAAATTCGAGACGGGCATCTTATTAATTTAGTAGGTTTGATTTCCAGGTCAAATTCTTGAATCTTGGCCAGCCATCATCCTCTTTTCCCGTCACTGTCTGGTTGTGCCAAAATATCTTTCACAGAACTGGTTGGTACGTACGCAATGATCTTGGAGTGCAACACATATGTTCTAAATGCCTTCAATGCTTTTACCATGGTGTACGCTTGTTTTTCTATTATATTGTATTTAAGTTCTGTGTCTCTAAGACTCTTGCTGAAAAAGCCGATCGGTTGTTCGAAACCCTCTTCGTTCTTTTGGAGGAGCACCGTAGCAATCGTGTGTTCGGAGGCAAATGAAAAAATAAGAAAGTCTTTATCAGGACTTGCCAATACAGGTGCCTCAGCTATTACTTTATTAATATGTGCGAACGACGCTTTGGCTTATATTGTCCACTTTACTTTTTTGTTGTTTTTCAGCATATCTGTGATCAATTTTACAATTTCAACGAAATTCAAGACAAATCTTCGTAAAAAAAATATTTTTCCTAAGCAAGATTGAATTTCTTTTACATTTTTGGGAATGTTTATAGTATCTATTTCTTCAACCCTCTTAGGATCAATCTTGATTCCATCCTTAGATACAATATGACCTAGTAATTTACCCTCTTGCATGGCGAAGTGTGATTTCTTGGGGTTTAAGGATAGACCAAACCTGCGGCACTTTTCGAATGTTTGTTTAAGATGTACCATATGTTATTTGTCGGATTTGGAGAAGACTGTTAAATCATCGAGATAGATGAATACGAACTTATCCCTCTCTCCGATGAAGGCGATGTCCATAGCACGTTGGAACGTGGCTCCTACATTCATCAAACCGAAAGGCATCTTATCATACATGAACGTACCCCAAGGAGAAGTAAAAGTTGTTTTTTCTTTATCTTTTTCATTCATGGCAATTTGATTATGTCCAGAGAAATCGTCAATCATAGATATTCTATTTGCCCCAACTAACCTTTCTAGCACATGATCTATTTTAGGCAGCGGATAGTTGTCTTTAAGAGAGGATTTATTTAAATTTCTGAAATCCACACACAGTCTGATTTCTCCACTCTTTTTTCGGACCGGGACCAAATTCGCCACCCAGTCAGAATATCTCAGAGGTACTGTAATTTTTTCCTCCAAAATTTTCTTCACTTCTCTCTCGACCACAGGTAATAAAATAGGGTTGATCTGCCTAAGCTTTTGTCTAAAAGGTTTGACCCCAGGTTTTAAAGGTATCTTGTGATTGATCACGGTAGTGTCATAAGTTCTTAACTCGTCATAAGACCAGGCGAAGACATCCTTAAATTGTCTGAGTAGGTCCTTCTATTTGTCCTTTATTTCAGGGGGGAGAAGTTTCGATATTTTAACCATCCTGGACTCTTCTTTAGTTCCTATGTCACAGTCCTCAACCTCTTCTGGTTGGGGTTGTAAGGTGGATTTTACAGGTATGTCATTTTGATCAAACAGTCTTTCCAGAGGGATCAGTCCCTTCGGAATCTGGTTGTTTTTTAGGACCAACATATGACGATTTGCGATTTTGTCTCAGAAAGCTTGAGAATCCTCCCCTTCTTGCATGATCCATATCTGGTCATTTTGATTTTCTTGGTCTACATGAGTTTCAGAAAATTCACCTACTGCTTCAAGAAACTTCTTAATTTGTTTGTCATCCTCAAAAACCTGCCAGTGCTGGATATTATCTGGTATAGATGGTCTGTGTCTTATCTCTATGTGATACTTCAATTTAAAGGTTGTAGGAGGAGTGAAAGTTGAATCCGCTTTAGCTAATGCATCAGCAGGTAAGTTCTCTGTGCGTGGGATGAAGTGGACATTTACGAACGAGAAAAAGTTTTCCATTAGATCCCAGGCACAATTCCTGTATGATCTTAATTTGGGATGCTTGGCTTGGTACTGTCAATTTATTTGTTTGACTATTAACTCTGCATCTCTGTATACCCCTAGGTTATTTATTTTTAGCTTCCTGGTAGCCTCTAATACTAAGACCAATGCTTCATATTCACATACATTGTTAGTATAATCTATATCCCATTGCAGTCTGTAAGAAAAAGGAACAACGAACTTTCCTTCAGGAGCCACTAAAAGCACTCCTGCACCATCCCCTTCGCAAGATGAGGCACCGTCAAAAAACATTTTCCAGATACCGATGCTACACATATCCTTGGTCATGTAAACTGACTCTTCCTGCTCTATATCGTTTTCCTCTGGACAACCATCTAAACCGTCATCAAAAGATAAGATACAATTTCCTAAATCTTGATCTGCAATGTAAATGGGGAAATTGTTTGGATTTTGAGGGTCGCTTACTGTATATGCTAACCTCGTCTCTCTGTACAACCAAGTGAATTGCCCACCAAACATAGGAATTGTGGCGAATGTCATATCCAGTTGAAGAGAACCCCCCAGCTTGGCTCCCCATGACCTAGACAACAGTAAGCCATACTTAGGGAGAATATCAGCAATAACCACATCCATCAATATACTATTAACTGGGACTTGTGCCAAGGTAACTACTAAATCCTTTATCATTCCCATACGCTTAACTCTTCTCGAGTCAAAAGAGTAAAGATCTCCGTAAGGTCTGGTGATCTCGAGACCTAATTTGTCCATAATAATTTTAGGCATCACATTATGGGAGGCTCCGGAGTCTAGCATGCAATTATGTAGTAGTTGATCGTATACATTTAATGTAATATAAAAGGGAGCAACAATGTCTTTGGCCCCTTCAAAATGTGGACCAAAAGTGATGTTGGGTTTATCATCTTCTGGGTTTATCATCTTCCAGGTTTAAAACGTCAGACTGGCTTTCTAGCTCAGAGACACCTATCACTTTGGTAATCTGCTTCCGATAAACTAGGTTTTTTGCTAATTCTACCAGAGGGATTGGTATCTTAATTTTATTTATCTCATTTTTGAAACTGAAAACTTCGCACACCTTGTCTGTTTCTCTAGTTGGGACTTCCGAATCCTTTCTTTCTGATTTATTCGTTTGGACCACTTTATTACTCGTGATCTTGGTTGAAGGCATAATTTTATTAGTTGTTTCAGTTCCTTATGCTTGGGTATCAACTTTTCCCACTTCGAACTCTTATGTGTTTACTACTTTCACTTTGTTGTTAGGTAATAGGGTTTCTTTCAGAGTAGTCTCATAAGTTTGACCTCTTGGGAGAATTTTCTTAGGTTGAGTAGTTGAAATGGGCTTACTCTTAGATCTCAAGTTATACTTAGGTTGGACCTCAGCCATTATCATTTCGATTTCTTGTTGAGAGCCACAAAGGTTAGTATGATCTCTTTCTTCACCCTTAACCAACAGTTGTTGAGTGTTTAGAGATTTTTCATAATCTTCTCTAGTCAGATATGGTTGTGTGCAGTCATCACCAAAGTTTGTGACATCATTATCCGAATCTCCAAAATCTTGGAGATCATTCGCTCCTATAAAATTTTCGTTCTTTAGGGGAGTTTGTATTTTTTGGTCTTTGTTTTTCATCTGTCTTTGCTGGTTCAGGGGGTTGGGGTTCCTCTTGAAATCCTTTTTGGTGAAAGAATCATCTTTGGCCTGCTCTAGCTCCATTATGGATATTTTATTAGATAGTTCCTTAATTACCCTGGCCATATTGTCTACTTTGTCATCTGTGTATCTATTAGACCCTGACGGCCCTGCTTGTTCTCTAAAGCATTTAGTTTCTCGGTTTCCTGTTTCTATTTTAGCTTTAAGCTTACTAGAAGCCATCATATTTGACTCAATTTCTACCGTGTCATCTTGCATTCAGTTTAGAGTGGCTCCCCTTATTTCTCGCAAAAGGAGCAAAATCTGGTTCGAAAGCCCCTGCGAAAGTTACTTTGGCTGCGGGTTGGGAAAGTTTAACCTCGGCTGGGATTTTATTATACAACTTGTTGAATCTTTGAATGAACTCCATAACTGTTTCTGAATTATTTTTTCTTAAAGACCCAAACTTGGTTAAATAATATAGGTGGTCTTTTCTTTCGCCCCATTGTCTAAGGAAAGCATCTTCCAAGGCGTCATAAGACAAGATAGATCCTGCAGGTAGACTCTGAAACCAAGTTCGGACCTGACCTTCGAAGGTTTGGACAAGAAACCTCAAATACACGTCCTCGTGTTCGATACCTAGGATGTCTGTGAATTGATCAAAGAAATTTATGTGTTTGGTTGTAGTCAGATCTCCTTCCCTAGTGAATTTTGGAAAAAAATTTATATAATTTTCGGGAAGGTCATGTAGAGGAACGGGCAATATCAAGGGAGTGTATCTTGCTGCCACTTTTGCAAACACTCTGGGAGGGGGGGCAGGCCCTTGGCCTCCAGCTCCTCCTCTAGGAGTTCCTCCCCCTCCTCCTCCAATAACCCCTCCACCTCCTCCTCCGGCGGTTGCCATCATTATTAGTGGAAAGTTGTAAAGGGGGTTTTGAAAGATTAAAAGTGAATCTTTGCTTTCTTCATGGGCTGAAAAATCTGAGGATGATTGGTAAGGGATGCGAGGGCTTGGCTCTTCGGACTTGCAAGAGATGTAGTCAGGGGAACCAACGGGTGTGGAGGCTGGATGTGTGAAATATTCTTCGAGACTGTGTGGGGTTGCGAAATTCAACTGAAGAGTCGATGATATATCAGCAGTATATAAATCTTCTGCAAAACTTTTTCCTTTATGTTCTGCAAGGGTTATCAGAGTAGTTTCGTTTCTAACTTAGGAGTAATTCAATGTTATATCCTTAGTGTCGAAGAGAGGGCTATGTGAAGTTGAAGGTTCAGAAGAACTTTTAGTCTTTAGTTGCGGGTATTTAGGCTTATAGACTGTAGGGGTCATCTTAAGAGATCCTCTCGTCTTTAAAATTTTCTTAGGGTCGGTAACGGGTGTGGTCTGTTTACCATATGGGTTTTGCCTGGTATTCCTTCGTCTGGATGCCAACTTATTAATCATGGAGTCACCAAGTGAAATATTGGAAAGCCTTTAAGAGGTGTGCACTCTTTTTTCACTATCAAAGGGTGGCACTTTCAACGAAATAAATGTCATTTTCCTCAGGGAAAAAGATTTTGTAACTTCGGTCCCCGGCAACGGCGCCAAAAATATGTTGTTCCAGAGTCTGTACTTAAGGCTTAGAAGTACAGTGTCTAGGCATCCAAAAGTGAGTAAAGGGTAGAGAAAGAAGAAATGTCAACCTTCGGAAAGGGAAACTAGGGATGATTTACGTGTTGGCATTGTTTAGCTTCCAATTGTTCCTGGATGTTTATATCATGTTCAATCACTGCCCATGAATGTTCGAGTTCAACCCAGGTAGTGGCTATTTTAAGAATAGTATAGAAAAGGTTTAACGAAATATGTGTTTGATTTGATAATCCGGGTTCGATATTAGGTTGTCTTGATACAGGGACAGTCATGAAGGAACAGTAAAATAAGAAAAACTCAGGGGGAATTTAAGTGTTGTCTCAATTCAGTTGTATAAAAAAGATTTTACGGTTTCAGGAGTGAAAAATGGGTGCAAATCAAAGGCCCTTTCCCGTAACTGAGTTATACTTTAATAAAAATGTATGAGGTGGGAGAAAACATTAAGCTGTCTATCGAGTAAGGCTCCTATCAAGGGAGAATCTCAYGTATAAAYAGAAGAAKAAAAATGTAAAGAAATAACCCGATGAAGCATAAAATATATWTAGAATTHTGAAAGTGTTGACTGGTCTTATACCTGCTGATAGCTGGTACAGAGGAAAAACAGTAAACAATATAGAAAACCAAAATTCATTCACTATAGTAGAGGTTGTACTAAATTATAGCGAAGCATTCATCAGATACAAATATGAAATGAAACGAAATATGAGATACAAGGAAACAAAGTCATAAAACAGTCGTGATGGAATTGAGAATCTTCGGATTTGCTTTATAATAACTCTCAAAATGGAAAACCTCTATTACAATCGACACAAAAAGGTCCAGCCCTTTTTCTTTCTTTCTATGGTATATTTATACAGTTTTACAATAAGAAGGAATCTCAATCGTTGCAAAATTTTCAGTTATGATAAGGAGGAGAGCAATCGTTCCATTTCTTTCTCTCTGTCTTTATTTTGTGCCAGAATCTTGTCCTTGCACATGCTCGATACAAGTGACACACCTTTCCACCAGCCGAGATATCAACCTTGATGGTTCTGCTTGACAATTGGCTTCAAAAGAGTAACAATCTCAGGCTGATTGCGGCAACCTGTCTTCCATCTGTCTGTCTATGATGTCGATAGTGCACAATTGCACACTTGGTTTAATCATACATTTATCTATTTGGACTATGTCTTCCATAGTCACTTGTGAGATATCGGTTGAATCTCTTTCCTCTTTTTCATTTAAATCAAGTGAGATTTTTGCCATATTCATTTGAATCAATGCCTCGGCATTACCTCCGCTATCAATACCTAACAGATTACCATCTATAGAGCTAAAAGAATCTTCTAAGGATTTCATTACCCTCTTGGCTTGCAGCTTACCTTCTAAGATGTTGTGCTCCCATTCTTTTAATAGAATATTTCCTCTGGTCTGCTCTGAGATGGGAAACTTGGGAGTATTTCCTGATTCCCTTTTGTTTGTAGCTATCACAGCCTCTTGAAAAGCGACCCGTGCTGCTCCAGCTTCTCTTTCTCTAACAGATAAATTTTCCAAAACTTGATTAACAAGTAAGCAATTGTCTCGAATCACCTCTATCTTGGCGAGTAAATTTTGTTGGGCCGCAGAAACTCTTCTCCGAATCTCCATCGCCTGGGACTGGAACATCCCGATATTTATAAATTTACTTTCGGTGATTTCCATTCTAGCCTGTAGCTGTTCGATCAAGTCTTTTTGCTGGCCCACTTGTATCTGACCATTTCGAACCACCAACTCTGCTTGTTCGAGCTTAGTCTTGAGCAGCTCTATCTCACTTTTATCGGCCAACCTTGCTTGTTGTATCCCATCTATCAATACTTTATATTTCTTGGCTGTCGATTCCCCTTCCTGATATAATTCTCTCTTTACCACAACCTTTCTCTTCTTATCAAAGAAGAACTCATTTGGAGGGAGCTCTTTCACCCTTATAGGCCTCAATTCTTCATTTAAAATCCACCCCGTGTCAATATTTCCGTGAGTTGACTACAAGGGAGTAATGGATGTGATAGGATCTCTGATTTGCTTAGTTGATTGCCCCAGAGTAGTAACTGGAGTCTGCTTTTTCGGTGGGTCAGGAGTCTTTATATCTGCTTTCGGACTCTTAGTTTGCTCTTCCCCGTCTTGGTGTTTTTCTTGACTGGGTGTCGCATCTTTGGAGCCTTCGACATCTTTTTGTTTCACCTCTGCTGTACTCAGATTCTCACCCCATAATACTACGGGAAGACAACTGCGTCGATGTTCTTGGAATTTCATAACATCGGCCCTCTCTTCAAGTGCCAAGGTTTGTATCCAAGCTAAAATCTCGACATAATATCTTGCACCTCGGAAAATGTCATCCGAGGGTGAATTTTCATGTTCGAATCTCTTGAGTCCACAACTGGCCAAATGATTACTCACGACCCTTTGCGGATCGTGCTTCTTGAATTCAATAAGAACCAATTTTAGGTCTTCCAGGGCTGCTGCCTAAGCTTTAGCATGCTCGAAATCTAATAAAGAATATGAATTTAAATGAACAGGAAAAGGTGGCCATACCTTCTTTGAGTATCCCTTAAGCTACTTGCTTATGCCACCGATTATCGTTTGTCTAGCAACCTCATGACAAGCCAGCTTATCGGGGATGAATAATGGCAATGCATGCAGGGGAACAGAAGCCCCGAAAACTCTGAGATATGAGAATTCGTCTTCTACATACCAGTCAACTATACTGCTCAAATTCATCACTATACTGTCTGAGATCCTAGGTGGTGGGTGGCCAAAAATAGTGACATGAAATGGTACCATTACCCAGTTAAAGATTTCGTATACGAAATCTGCCGCTTTGTTTTCCCACAGTTTTGAATGATAGAAGTGGATGGGCTCGGCCTCTTCCGGAGTCTAACTCCATCTCATTAAGGGAAAGGGTGTTAGAAATCACATGACGTCCATAATGTATGCGGACATAAAAAATGAAGCAATATTTCCGCTCTCTTTCTGTGCCCGATACTCTGTAACTCGACTGGTCAAGCTATCAGACAGCATTTTCTCCCAGTTGAAGGAACAACCTTCAGAAAATTGATGTATTAGAGGCACCCATTGAAGAAATAAATGTGAGGTGTCCTCTCTCCCGTATAGTCTGCAGGTCATCATAGCTATATACTTGAACTGTGGTTCCAAGGAAGCTATTGAATATATACCATTACTGTCTGCCCTGAACCTCGCAGGGTGTGAAACCCAATCTCTGATTAAGATAGACATAGACTTGTCATACTGCACACATTCCTTCTATTTGAACTTCTCCAAGAACTCATCATCGTATGTAAGGTCGGACGTGATAGGCAACTTGTACATAGCCTGTAGTTGTTTAGGTCTGAAAGTCCTGATAGTGACCTTCTGCTCATTGATGATGGTTCTAGTTGGTATGTCTACATGGTCTAATGCCCACTGGACCATATCATAGTAAGGGAGCAGTCGTGGCCTGGCCGCTACTTTATGCATTCTCGATTGAACGATGATCTTATATTTGGTGGTTATGTCGTCTTTTTCATTGTCACTGGAATCATCAGAATAATCCACTAATTTGGCCTGTAGAACATCATAAACAAACGACCAGTTCGGGACAGAGTTGACACTTTGAGGTGAAGTATCAGTGACGTTTTCCAAACCTTGTCCTGAAACCTCAACGTTTGCTTTCAACGCTTTTCGCGGGGCCATGACAGGAGATCCTTCTTTATCTCTTCTGCAATAAAAATATGTATACATACAGAAATTAGTTCTCTGAGAAAGTGTGCTCTGCGTAATATAGAAATGAATTTGTTATAACAAATAACAACTCTATATATTCAAAAACTCGATACTTTTTAAGAACAGATCGGTCAAATCACGCTTAAAAATAAATTTAGCAATAAAAACCCAATCTTTATTTTTCGATTCGCCTTGTTTCTACTTAATGCCATAAATTTTGGCGGTTTGAAATGTTAGTTGGCGTAAGGAATAATTAAGAGTGCCTCGTAAACTATGCATGCATCAAATCACGGGAGATACTGGTTTAGCTCAATTAATCCGGTTTTGCCAAAGTTAATTAATCTTTCAGTACTCGTTGCATCGAGAATTTTTGCTTTAACCCTTTGAACCTCTAACACTAGAAATTGTGACGATTGACTTTTAATAAAAACGTAATCATGATTAGGCGCTTAATTAATTACGTAATTATTTATATCGCGACTTTGCGACTCAGGGCTTTGACAGTGTAGCTTTTTAAAAGAGAACATGCCGAGTTGCGAATTTTCAACAGAACTTAATCATGGCTAAGCTTTTACCTTTAACCTTGACATGGGTTATTAAAAAAAGAAATTCATGGTTTCGGCTATCGGGGTTACAATAGTAAGACTTTTGGGTTTAGTAAACGCCGGGACATGAAACCCCGATGATGTTTAACCGTGATTTAGGAAAATTTTACTCTCGTTACTGACCTGGGTAAAATTTTAAAACGATTTCGTTGTTTCTTTGTTCGGGACTTGTGAACTATGTGATCTATAGCATCCGACATACGAAATCCCATGGCAGAACAAAGGGGAAATTTTTTTGACGAAGAGTAGAACTCGCCTCGAGAGTACAATAACTATCGTCGATCGCGTGATAAGACTTCTGAGATTTTGAAACCACAAATGGAAAATACGAAAACCATATTTCAATTTCAAGCATTAAGACATGAAATTTGAGACGGGCTAGAAAAAAAAAAGGTGTCTCCAACATGAAGAAAGACTGTAGATCTCCAAAGAAACAAAGAGATGGACAGGAGGAGAAAAATCAAGAAGAAAATGTAGCATGTTATGTGTTACAAGATGCTTTGATTATTTATTTAGATAACATTACTGAGTCTTGGGTAGTATATTCAGGGGCTTCATTTCATGCCACACCCCATAGGAAATATTTTCAAAATTMTGTTCAWGGTGATTTTGGACAGGTTTATTTGGGTGATGATGAACCATGTAAAATTGTTGGAATGGGTAAGGTAAAAATAAAGAAAAATAATGGAAATCAATGGTTACTAAAAGAGGTGAGACATATACCATATCTGAGAAGAAATCTAATTTCAATAGGACAGTTGGCAAGCGAAGGATGTATATCTACATTTATTAATAAGGTGTAGAAAGTCACTAAAGGATCATTGGTAATGGAAAAAAGAGAGAAGGTAGGTACATTGTATTTATGTATCGGTAATGTTAACTCTTGTATATCTTTAGATTATACAGGAGTGGATACAAAACTATGGAATCATAGGTTTGGACACATGAGTGCGAAGGAGATGCAAATACTTCACAAAAGGAATTTGTTTCCAGATCTTAAACAAGTTGATTTGGACTTATGTGAACAATGTGTTTATGGAAAACAAAAGAGAGTAAGATTTATAAGGGTTGGAAATGAAAAGAAGAGTGAAATGTTAGAGATTGTGCATACATATGTATGGGGACTAACTCAGGTATCATCTCTTGGTGGCTCTCATTATTATATTACTTTTATTGATGATGAAACGAGAAAAAACTTGGGTTTATTGCATTCGACAAAAAAATGATTTTTTTGACACTTTTAAGAAATGGAAAGCTTTGGTTGAGAAAGAGATAGGAAAAAGGTTGAAGTGTCTTAGATAATAAAATGGAGGTGAATATTGTATAAATGAGTTTGATAATTACTGCTCATACCATGGGATTTGTAGAGAGAAGACCGTTTCAGGAACATCGCAAGAAATGGTGTGTCATAAAGGATGAACATGACAATCATGGACCGTGCAAGGAGTATGAGATTGCATGTTGGGTTTCCCTTACAGTTTTTGGTATATGTTGTAGATATTGATGTTTAATTAATAAACAAAAGGTCATCAAGCTCCTTGGATGGTGGCATTCCAGAGGAGGCATGGACAGGTAAAAGGGTAAACTACTCATTTATGGAGACTTTCAGTTGTGAATCATTTTTCCATATTGATAAATAAGATAGAAAAAATCTTGAGGAGAAATCAAAGAAGTGTACCTTTATTGGATACAGTGTTAATGATTTTGGTTATCGCTTATAAGATTATGAAAATCAAAAAATCATTAGGAACAAAGATGTGGTATTCAATGAAAATGTCATGTACACAAATCAATTGCAGGGAAAGAAATGAGAAAAGGAAAACATGGAATACATAATGCTTGATGATATCAAAGAAAATGAAATACCAAAGGTACCAGAAAATCAAAATGTACAACAACAAGAGAAACATGTACCTCAAACTCCTCCAAGTGTTTTTAGAATATCTACCAGGTTAAGTAGACCCCCTAAACGATACTCTCCTTCATTGTATTATTTATTGTAGGCTGAATCTAGTGAACCATAAAGTTATGAAGAGGCAATGCAGGTAGACACTAAAAAGAAGTGGGAGCAAGGCATGAAAGAGGAAATGGATTCCTTCGTAAATAACCAGACTTAGGACATGGTTCAGTTTCCTGTAGGAAAAAGAACATTGCAGAATAAATGGGTTTATAGGTTGAAGGAAGAATATGGAGGCAAAAAGCGGTATAGGGATAGACTTGATGTAAAGGGATTTACACAAAAGAAATGTATATATTTTGATGAAATATTTTCTCATGTTGTTAAAATGACTTCAATTAGGACTATTTTATGTCTTGTGGCAGTGTTGGATAGGCATTTTGGTTAAGTTTTGGGATCTATTCTAGAAGAAGTCAAAGAACGAAGTTAGAAGATGGACCAGAGTGTGCGATAGGAGCAGACTTTAAGGAGCTAAAGCACGTGACAGAAGGATGCGCGACGGTACAACAAGAAAAAGGAAGAAAACAGTTATAGACCATTAGGTTTTTTGGACATTTTTGTCCACTTTTGTAATGTGGTTAGCCCTATTTTTATGTATAAATATGTAAAGGGTTTTTGGGTAAAGGGGTTCGACAAATGAGAATTTCTTAGTGCTTTTTGGGTAAGTGTTGGTTAACAACTGCTCTCTTCTTCTATTTGAGTTATTGACCTAGGTTTCATGTCATTCATGTTTCCAACAAAGCCTCTAAAACTATCGGCCCTTCTGGTAACCCAAAAGGCAACACAATACACAGAATGCACTGCGTAGTCTCACCCGAGATAACTTTATATGGGTGGTTGTAATACTCAGGCATTTATAGCCTAGGATTGAGTATGAAATAGGGGTTTGTTAACCAGAGCCATGCATTACGACTTATGAAATTAATCTTCTTAATACTCATGGTTGTATATATGTATTTCATAGTCTATTTCCCAACAACATAAACTTATCTATAACAATGTATTAACTCATTTATTAAGCATAACCATTAACTATTTAAAGAAAGTAGAGAGATATACATTCATCATATTACACAGACATTACCGTGGTTCACCCCCTCATGGGCTACGTCCACAAATATTTGGCTCTTGGCTCTTTTATTATGGTAGTTTTGTGTTCCTGGCGTCGCACACTTACAATTCCCCTCTTATGGGTAAGATCTATATGAGGCAAACTAGATCGCACCAGGCTCTACAACATGTGAACTAATCCTCAGATCTACCTTCTATCCTCCTTTTCAGCTCAACAACTTACATAATTGGTACATAACAGTCAATATCACATACCRCATCYGCTCATGCRTAACTACATGCATAACTACAGTAAAAGATGGGATGCCAATACTAACACCCTAAGCTAATACACAGATTTTCAACACAAAATGGTCAAACCTTTTTTATGATACCTACGCATCTATATTTATACATTTCGGGCTCTTCAACCTTCTTACCAAAAATTACCAAAACCCTAACCCTACCGATGTTAGGTCTTCCTCCCATGCATGCGTGTTGTTCTTCGTCCARCTATCGCTTTCCTTATGCACGCTTTCTTGCATGCGTATGTGTTGTTCTTTCTCTAGCTATTACTTTCATTTATGTGCACTTTCTTTCCCATGATCGTCCTTCTTTCCACTTCAGCCTGGTGCCAACAGGCCCCCAACACTGACATGTGACTCGTCCCGAGTCACCTAACCTTTCTGATCTTCCTCGATCTCTTGGGTGATCATCTGGAACTTTTCCCTCAACTCTGTTGCTTTTGTTAGTGCCTGCACAGTCTTCTGCTTAATGGTATCCACTACCTGAACTGCCACTTCGTTGCACAATAATCCTGCACATTATGCCTGTGTTTGTGCTATCTGTGTTCTAGCTCCTTCTTCCTGTGCAATCACTTCCTGCTCCTACAGTGGCTCTATCTAAGCCTGACACTCATGTTTCTGTTTTTGTGCAGTGATAAGTTGTGCCTGCATCTTTTTTATCTCCTGCGTCCCTTTGACTCGTTTTGGGATTGATATGGTTTTCTATATCTGCTTGATTTCTTGGATCGATGCATTGATCCTTTCCTCCTCCCTATCCCAGTGTTGGACCTATGGATCCTCCTCCAACCTTGTCCAAATTTGCGTCGTTTTATCACACAATTCTGCTGCTATGCTAACCTGCTTCTCTATCTCCTACAGTTGCATCATTGCTTCCTTCTTCCTTTTCTCCTTTACTATCGGTGGATTCGTTGGTGTGAACTATTCTTGGAGACCTTTTATCTCCTACTGATATCGATCAATTGCTTGCACAATCTGGTCGATCTTTTCTACGGTTGGAAGTTTGTTTCCTTTCACAATGCTTGGAAGTTTCTCAAAAATTTCTCCCACCCTTCATTCCAGTTCGCTTCTGTGTTGTTTCTCCTCTTGAGTTTCGGATTTTTCCTATTCACAAACCATTTGCAGCACTTCCCACTTCTTTGTTTCTTGTTGTAGCTCAACTAAGTTTTTATGTTCTTGAGAATGCATCTCGTGGTTGAAGCTAACCTACAATTTGTATAGTGCCCTTGATGGCATATGTGTCAAGTCCAGTTGGATGTGGTCCAAATCCTTCAGTG
>JASDQU010735791.1:158744-170393 GCA_032191745.1 Picea mariana | reverse complement strand
TGTTACTCCTTTCAGTCTACCTATTGGTAGGACTCTATGCTGGTTGGCTAGTTTTAATTGGACATTTGAGTATCCTAATGTGGGCTCTCCCATGCATTTCTAGGTCTTCTTGGGTAGAACATTCACTTCAGATCCTAGGTCTAGTATAATGTCTCCCATATTGAAATCCCCAATGTTGACATTTATTCTAAATTCTCGACTTGTTCTTCTTCGGGTGTGTAGGTGATTGATGGTTTTTGGTTCTATCTTTTCTTTCGTCTCACTGCTACATTTCTCTAATATGTTTTGCAATATTTTCAAAGATGAAGGATCACTTAATATTTTTACGCATGATTGCAAAAAACCTTTGATTTTACTTTCTTGTCCCTTGGGTTGTGTTCCGTTGGCATGATCCAATGATGGTGGCATCTCGTATTCTAAGACTTCTTTAACTAGTTGTGCAGTGAAAGTCAATGTTGTGTCCTCCTTCTGAAATTCTTGTCTGGCTTCCCTAAAAGTATCCTTTTCTTTAGGCGCGTTGAAATTCTTCTTGGGGTCAATATTCTTCTTTATCCATTGGTTCTGTGTTGGTTCCTATCGAACTGCGTCAGTTTCTATTTTTTTTCCTCCATGAGTGACTATGTTGATGTTTCGTCCATCATCCCTTTCTTCAATGAAAATTCACTAAACATTCTAATTATTCTAGTTCCTTTTTTCCTGAATATTTACTAGTAGTGTCGGACATTCCTCTATATCATGGTTTGATGCGTGACAATACATACAAGTCACTGGCGGCAGTGGACATTCCCATGAATAATGTCCTGGTTGCTAACAATTGTGACATGTGACTAGTCCTCTACCACGTTTGAAAMCTCCTCTAGCTCGTCCTCCTCCTCTGTAGCCTGCGCGATCACCCCTCGACGCATTATACTATGGTTCCTAATTATACTACGTGATGTTGTACTGGGACTGTGCCAGGTTCTACTGTGGTTGTGCGGTGTTGTACTAGGACTGTGTTGGGTTGTACTGTGGTTGTGCATTTTTGTATGGTTGTTGCGTAGTATTATACTGCTGTTGTGCAGTGTTATATGGGGTTGGGGCTTGATTGAACTGGGGAGCTACTTGCCCAATCATCATTTTGGCCTGTACTCTATATGCATCTGATGTTCTTTCCCGCATCAGCTCCATAGTTCTGCAATCTTTGTTGTCATGGCCCATTGACTTACAAAAGGTACAATATGAATTGTTTGGAACTGTCTGGTACTTTTGTATCATCGTGCAGTGATCAGGGTCGTGACCCAGTTTCTTGCATATTTCACACCATATTCCCCTCTGTGGTAGCGGTTTTGGCATACCTGTCGCCATATACTGCACGAATGTTGGGCATTCGTTCTTGTGGTGTCCTTACATTCTGCATGTGGTGCACCAAACGACTTCTTGTTTGTCCTTGTTCTTATTCTAGTTCAACTAAAATGTTAGATTCTTCAAATCCTCCTTCAATTCCTCAATGGATGGGTCCGTCCGTTGGTACTGGTTCTCTTCCAGTTGTAGGGATTCCTGCAGAGCCTCTGGATGCATCTGAAACTTCTATTGTCATA
The DNA here is from genome assembly GCA_032191745.1 of Picea mariana. Lineage (NCBI taxonomy): Eukaryota > Viridiplantae > Streptophyta > Pinopsida > Pinales > Pinaceae > Picea > Picea mariana. The sequence goes on along the minus strand of JASDQU010735791.1, from coordinate 168,816 downwards.
AGGGATATTTTAGATGTGGGAGTAGTGAGTTGAAAAATAGGTGTCGGTGTTGCATCTCGGTCATAAGGTATTTTAGTTTTCCCTTTAGTCGCTTGAATCTATGATCAATCTTCCATACGGACTCTCCTGGTTTCTTTCTTATCTCAATCATCTCGTTCATGTATTGATCCTCTGAGCTCGTCTTCTGGAACTCATTAATCAGTAGCTTCTTAATGTTTGCCAGTGTCCTCATCGTCCCAGGGGAACTTTTTGTGTCTAGACTCATGTACCAGTCTAATGAGTGGTCTCTTAGCATGATCGCTAGCTACATGAGTTTGGTATCTTCATCCATGATTTGCTTCGCTTCCCAGATATTTGCACAAATGAAAAAATGTTTCTCAGGGTCTTCTGCTGCTTCTCCTCTAAAATTTGGTAATATGATAGTGGGACCGTGTCCTACCATCCTAAATACGGAACTACTACCTCCACCGCACGGTGTAGATACTTGACTAGTACTACCTAAACTGGCTCCTCCAATTGTTGCTCCTTGTGTAGATGTACTTCCTGCTGTCGAACTTCCTCTGAACTTCGGTTGTATAAACGGTGGTGTTCTCTTTGGTGTATTGGTCGCACATGGGTTTATGGGTTCAACACTGACATTAATATAGATAGGATGGCTACCTTATCCTCCTATTCTTGGGCCTCTTGTTTTCCTCTCATAAGTTACGCGCAAGATTTCCTCAATCTGCTCCATAGCTCGGAGATCCTCTACCTCTTCCTCATGGCTCTCCAAGACCTCCCTCGTGGCTACGACTCTCTTCTTGGTATTTACCTTATATTGGTAGGGTACTCTGCTACGCGTCATTCCTGATGATGCTAAGATCCACATAAGTTGTCCGTCATCCATCAAGATCGGGTCCAAGGGTTCCTCCTCCTTATTTCCTTTATCCTTGCCTCCTTCCATTTATCCTCTCTCTTTCAGTGCTTCCCCCCTTCCCCCATGCATGCAGGGAAGTTTAGCTGCCAGATTCCATTGTGATTACACCTTTGTTATATAACAGTATCTTAATAGAAGTATACAGTGATTGAATTTACCTTCCTCAAGGTCTGCATATAAATTCTTTCTCTGCTGCATTGTATGACTTCATTGTGTCGACTGCAAAATCTGTGATGAAGCCTGCCACAATACTGTCGAGCCAAAAGTCTACTACGTGGGTGAATTTGTTGTTCAACTGCTGTAACTACTCAATCTGTACTGGGGTCCAATCTAGTTGTCAAATCTAGTTTGTCGTGTGGTTATATTTCAACCTTAGTATCCACTCCTGCAGTAGATGCAGAAAATCACAGAAAAAGACTTCGTGTAAATCTGTAAACATGTATTTATCCAGATATTTGCAACGTGTGATTCTAGGATTTTTATTGTCTTTCTGGGAAAACTCTAGCTCTTTGGTTCTCAACCAGCCTTCTATTTCTACTTTCATGGGGTTCCAAGGTCTCAACATTCCCTTCTAATGGCTCGATGGTCTTCTTGTTTCACTCATTCTTTTCTTATGCACTCTATCTCACCTACTAAGTCCTCCGTTGTTCCTCTTAACATGACAACAAAACCATTTGTTGGTTAACAAATGCTCTCTTCTTCTATTTGAGTTATTGACCCAGAGTTCATGTCATTCGTGTTTCCAACAAATCCTTTAAAACTATCGACCCTTCTGGTAACCCAGAAGGCAACACAGTACACATAATGCACTGTGCAGTCTCACCCGAGATAGCTTTATATGGGTGGTTGTAAGAATCAGGCATTTACACCCTAGGATTGAGTATGATATAGGGGTTTGTTAACTAGAGCCATGCATTATGAGTTATGAAAGTAATCTACTTATTCCTCACAGTTGCATATATGTATTTCACAGTTTATTTCCCAACAACATAAACTTATCTATAACAATGTATTAACTCATTTATTAAGCATAACCATTAACTATTTAAAGAAAGTAGATATATGCATACATTCATCATATTACACAGAAATTACCGTGGTTGACCCCCTCCTGGGATACATCTACAAAGATTTGGATCTTGGCTCTTTTATTATGGTATTTTTGCGCTCCCGATGCCGCTCGCTTACAATTCCCCTCTTATAGGTAGGATCTATATGAGGCGAACTAGATCACACCAGGCTCTACAGCCTACTAACTAATCATTAGATCTACCTTCACTCCTCCTTTTTAGCTCAACAGCTTACAAAATTGGTACATAACATTCAATATCATATATCGCATCCGCTCATGCGTAACTACAGTAAAATATGGGATGCCAATACTAACACCCCAAGCTAATACACAGCTTTTCAACATAAAAAAATCGAACCTTTTTCATGATACGTATGCATCTATATTTATACATTTCGGGCTCTTCAGCCTTCTTATCGAAAATTACAAAAACCCTAACCCTACCGACGTTAGGTCTTCCTCCCATGCATGCGTGTTGTTCTTCCTCCAGATGTCACTTTCCTTTTGCATGCTTTCTTGCATGTGCATGTGTTGTTCTTTCTCCAGTTGTTACTTTTGTTTATGCACGCTTTCTTTCCCATGATCGTCCTTCTTTCCACTCCATTTTGGTGCCAAAAGTAAGTGAGTCAAGCGAAGGAAGAAGTCTGAGGTATGACTGAGGAGTGAAGCTCACACTGCAGCAGAATGACTAGGAAGGTTTGGGTAATGTTATTGTTGCATATTTTGTAGTGCAGTGTGCAACTATAAGGGAATTATCAATGACTAATAAAAGAAGCCAGTCATTATGGACGTATCTCAAGTTGGGTGAACCACGTCAAAACCTGTGTTTTGTGATGTTTTTTCATGCTATGATGTTTTAAATTATTTCACAATGATGATAATTCTCAAGTATGATGATGAATGTGTTATTCATATATGATAGTATAATGTTGTGCACGGAAGTATCTAGTAATTGAATGAATGTTAAGTAGAATATGATGAATGTTAAGTGGGAGAGTGTCTCCATGAATGGTCGTAAGAACATGGAGAATGCCTCACTTCCCCTCATCACTGCAAAATCCTGGTTCCTGCAACACCTCTAGATGCCTCGGCTGAGACTTTGGTTGCTCTGCAGGTAATGTCTAAAGGGATGATGTCTAAGGGTTTTGTTGGTATATAGATGAACAACCCTGAGTTTTCCCACTACGCACCAACAAATGGTTCTATTGTCGGGACCGAAAAATGTAATTGAGGGGAATGTTTTGGAGGCCGAATAGGGAAGAAATCAAAGAATGGTTGGAAAGGAAGCAGAAAGGTTTTCCAGAGAAAATAATAGAAACCCTCAGCTCAAAATCTAACAATGGTTACAAAGGTATGTTTTTTTAGATCTACATGAAATTTTCTTTGGTTTTTTTCTGATAATTTTGACTGAATGGTTAGAAAGGCTAGTGGAAAACGTTGGGAGAATAGAGTTGAAGCCCTGAGAAAATAGACTCCAGAATTGATCAGACAACTCAATACAATAAGTAATAAAGTTTCTAGTGCAGTCAATTTCTAGTTGAATAGCATGTTGGGGGGTTATATTACAGAATTTGCAATAGATTGTACCTAGTCTTATAGTGTTGCAAAGAGGGACTTTTTCAAGGGTTCACGTGGAATATATTTGAGTGCATTATTCACTTGGATAAATATGTTACTATGGGATAAGAATGTTGTGAATATGGAGTATGACAAATAGGCGCATTCATGCACATAGGGGGGTTGGTGGATGACCAAATGATGGTATGAGAGTGGGAAGAATGAGTAAGGATTGGATGGACTGAGGATGTCAAGAGAAGAGGATATTGACTGTTACACATTATTTTGGTCACCCTGGTGATGTTTCTACAAGCATGTGTTCAGGCTCTCAGAAGGATATTTCTCATGAGAAAAGTGACTGGTTTCCTCCTCTACAAAACTTGTTTTTAGAATGACATCGCATGTTATACATAAGACACAGTGCAAAAATGCCTGATTTCCACAGGCTATCCTAAACCTGGATTGTAGATTTTCTGCAGGCTGCTCTATAGACAAGGTGCGGCAGCGTTTGAAGACTAAGGAAAGGACAAAGTTCACGAAAGTTCTAGAAGGGAATATTCTAGAACTTGAGGTGGCATCTGTATGGTTGGGATCCTAATCGCTTCTCTGATTTGGTGGGATCATCCTAATATCTTTAACCATCTCTCCTTTTCCTATATAATGATGGGTTTCTCATGGAAAAGGTTAAGCAAGATTAAGAAAGGAATTGATGAAGGAATAGGCTGAGGATTGTGTGAGGGATTCTATTTCAACTGATACTTGAGGTCTCCATTTGTCCCTCAAGCTATTATAGATCTTCTTCATGCAATTTTGCAAGTGTGTGTGTTGGAGCAAAGGGCCACTAAAAGGGAACCTTGCAACATCAAGGCGGTTTGGTTGTATCTTCCACTTTTACTTAATATAATATGGTGACATGTTTCTTTCCCATAAAATCATTCTTATTTTATTACATGACTCCTTGATCATGTGTATAAGTTTTCATTGAATATACTATTGTTGCTTTCACTTTGGTTGGTTTGTGTCATTGCAAATCTGATATCACAAGAGCACCAGAGAGAAGCAAGGACAAAAAAGATACAAGGAAGTGATATTCAAAGGTATGTCACTCATCTCTTCTTTGATAGTAAGTTTGATGATTAAAGCTTAGGGAAAGTGTCATGTCATGTCTTGTTTTTTTCTAGATCTAGGTGAATCTAGGGAGATCAGTTTATGTCCACATTTACCAATTTATCCAATAACAAATTTGGCGACTCTGCTAGGGATACAACTTGTTTGTGGTTTTTTGTTGTCCATTTTATTTTAGCCTACCTCTTTTCATTTTAATCCAGTCTCTGAGTCTGTGGGGGATCCATCCAGACTCTCTGGATCTGAAAGTTCATTTAGATTCTTTGTCCTTTTCCCAAATTTCTTTTGTTTACATACATATATGTACTGTATCACATATGCAGCCTGCAGAAACCTTTAATCTCTGCATCCTAACTATTTAGACCAATGCGTACATTCCACACCCTACCCCATAGCTAGCCTTCAAAAACCTTTAATCCCCACACTGTACCCTACTGCTGGGTTGCAACATTGCCTGTAAATTGTTTTTGGATTGGGTCTTTTTGTCTTTTGATACCCAGTTTTTCTTTGATCACCTGGGAGGAAATTTTGATGCCAATATCTAATTGATTTCTGAGTTTAAGACTTGTTGTTGATTGGTTTTCGGAGATCGAACACCCTTCTTTGTCATTTTACAAGTTTTACTTCTTGGTTTTTATCAACAGGGATATAATATCTTATTTTGGATCTGAGTGCTTGATTGATAAAAGTCTTTAATTTGATTTAAGATTTTGGATTGTTTACATTTTTTGGATTTCTTGTTGATTGGAAAGTCATTTTCATTTGCATTTAGTGAAACAATTTCTTGTCATCTTTATTTTTATCTTCATTGAAAGTTTGATTTGGGTATTTGTTGAGTGTATCTATTTTCTTCGATTACTTGTCCTTTCTTCATTATACCCTTGATTTGGTTTGGAAACGAAGAATTAAAGTCATTTATTGTTTTTAAGTAATCATTCATAAGAAAAAAAATTACATTCATTTTTTTTTTACAAGAGAACAAATTGGGAAATTTCATTGCTTATGATCTTTTGAAATCGTGTTCATTCAAGAAAAAGAAATTACATTTCGTAGCCTTCGTATTTCTGGAAAAATACTTTCTCCCTACTCTAATTAGAGTTCATTGAATTGAAAAACTACATCTTTCATCTCTTCTTGCATATTATTGGGTGAAGGTATCATACAACTTTAGTTTCATCTCCATCTCCCTCTTGCGTAAACAACAACCTCTAAAACATTGATTAATTATAAAATTTACTAAGTAACTTTTATTTTCTAGGGCTCTTGTACACCAAAATTATCTAGGCTAGCGCTTTGGAATAGGTTGTGAGGCACACTCTCCAAAGCATAAAACACACTGTAGCATCTTGTGATAGGGAGTGTTCAAATCCATTAGCAACATTTTGTCCTGGAAAGCCCTTCTCACATAAGGGTCAAACCTAAGGTCGCATTAAGGCTGGCAGAGTTACTCACCCTGCTTTGTTGGTCTTGGTGTAGATATTGTGTGTATTACGGGGGTCACTTGAAGGTATACCCACAATTATGAGTGGAAGCCTTTCGAGCTGATTTCGAGCTAGATACCCTACCCTTGCGCATGGATCTAACTGTCGACTATTTTCCCAGATATCATTGTTGTTGTTGGTAACCTTAGTAGCCTATCTCTTTAGGGTCTCACACAAGGTGACTGTGAAGAGGAAAGTCTTCACAGTACCTGGAATCGACGTTGGCCAGACTCACTCAAGCTCCTTGGAGGGTATACCCATGATTATGTGTGGGAGCTTGCACCAGGGTGTAAGTCCCTTAAACAGGTTGTCAACATAAATTTTCCATCCGCTCTATCCTAGCCCCTTCTTGTCTTGACTTTGTGACGTTGGATTTCATTACCAACTAGTGACTTCGACATAAGAAGGTTTGTTTGCTTGGTTTTATTCCTAGATTTTATTAGCGAGTGTTGTGTGTTTCCATAGTTGGCCATAGATTTTTTTCGTAAAATTTTTGGTTCGACCAACATTGACCCTCCACGTCTATCACGCAAGATGCAAGGGATACCCCCAAAATATCTGTAATGTTATCACCCTTTGCCTACTGATCCATCAAAGGGCTCTCCTTAATAAAGTGAGGTCCAAGACACCGTAACTTCACAAGTGGAAAGAACCAACTCTTTAGAAAATTTCCGAATTATTTTCGATTCTCTAGAGTCTTTATGAATACCTCCTGGATACGAGAAAAGTATTCTCCAACTAAATTCATCCAGAGATATTGTTGTTGAAACTTCTGGAATACCGACCAGACCCCTTACAGGCCCTCGAGGTGAGAATCCCCTCTTTACTACTGACATATTTGGATCCCCACATCACACAGTGTGATACCTTTACAACAACTTGGGGGCGGGCCCTGATTCACCTATCGTCTCACAACTCCCTGAAACGTCAGTTACCTACACGACACCTCTAGATCACTTTTCTAGTACAACTAGCAATATCCCCGTTGTTTTAGACACACAGTCAATTAGTCCTAGCTCGACTATTTCTCTCCAGATGGCCCATTCTACTATGGTCCCACACGCTACGACTATTCCTACCGGGAATGTGGTGGTTAACCAAGCTCCCATTGGTACACCACTTTCGTCTAGACCTATCTCGTAACTTCCTCATGCGTATCATGCTTTGAATACTTCTATCCCCATCCCTACCCAGGTTCCATCCAGAGTTTCTGGAATTTTTGTTCCTCCTGGATACAATGTTGTTGCTGGTTTTGTTTCGACACCTTCCCAGGTCGTCTCTGGAGGGTATTATCCTCCTTTTCTTGGAGGATATGGCCCAAGTGGCTCCAATCCAATTGGAGGCACCACTCAGTATTTCACTTATGGTTATCAGATTCTTGATGGAGGACAATCTAACCCTGAAGGGAAACCTGAATTTGGGGGTCAAACTCAAATTGGGGCACAACCTTCACTTGGAGGAAAACCCCCAGTTGGAGGTTATAACCCACCCTATGGACACAATATATCGGGATATCTAGCCCAATACTATAACCTTCTCACCCAGGGAAATCCACAACCATCTAGGGGGAAACATCCTCAAGTTAACTCTTTTGTACCCCCTAGTTTTGGCCAGCCGTATCTGGGTTCGTTAAATCCCGCTTGGGGTCGAACGTTCATTCTAGTGTCCCTTTTCAAGGGAACATTTCCAACCAACCCAACCCTATGAGCTACATGCCTCCACATCCATGTATGAATCTGTTAGGACCTTCGACTTACATCCATAATGCTTATGGTCCTACTAGTATACCAACGAGACTTCCTCCCCAAATTCACCAGTATCCTCACGTGAATAGACAGTTTCCTTTTCTAACCACTTTGGATTTACCCGATTTATCTAGAATATTGAATGATCCTATCTCACATTCTCCCCATTGGCCCATTATACCAGCCAAGTTACCGTCCAACATTCCCAAATTTGACGGTAAACTGGGAGAAGACCCAAACAATCATGTTATGACTTTTCACCTTTGGTGTTCGTCTAACTCTTTGATGGACGACTCCATTTGGTTAAGACTCTTCCAACAAACTCTTACGGGTTCGGCTGCAAAGTGGTACATAGAATTACCATGAGGCTTCTTTAATGACTTTAATACCCTAGCCATAGCTTTCCTCACACATTACCAATTTCCAATTCATTATGAAACAGGAACTGAGATTTTGAGTTCCTTTAAGCAATCTTCGACCACTCATATTTCCGATCACATCTATGAGTGGAGAAGAAGACGAAGTTTGATCAAAATTGACCTTCCTGACTAGTTATTGGTCGAATGGTTCACCAAATCATTCATTAGTAAAATTTCCCATGATATTTCCATGGGGAGTTGTCACTAAAGAATAGGAGATTAGTCATGCTCAATACCTAGATATCGTTTATTCGCAAATGGGCACGCTTTACGACTTAATCCTTGACGCCCCTCGTCCTTCTACCACTACTATCTCAACAACCCCTATTGCTTCTCATGCGGTTGATGGTGTGATTGGCACCTTCCATGCTCAACCTCAATCCACACATGCCTCTCACACCAATCCCAAATCTACTGCTTCTAATTTTCAAAGTTCTCTGAATCCTACTCCTTCCACCATCAAAAATTCTGAGGTTAACTCCATTCAAGCTACCCTTGTCGGCAAAAATAAATCTAAAAAAGGAAAGGGTAAGAACAAGGAGGATAGAAATAATAATCCGCAATCAAAAAAATCCAAAACACAACCTGTTGATGATAAGGATAAGCACAAAGCTTGATATCCTTTCCTTATCTATGGTGATGATCACTACACCAAAGATTGTCCAAGACGTGCCGAGGTCACTAAGTTCCTTCAAGGGACTGGGAAGACTTCCACACCTATCATTTTGTCACAACATTTCCTTTCTCAACAGCAGGCCCAATTGGTCATTCATGACCAACCCTCTCCTTCCACCACTTTGTATGTCCTTATGTGTACTAGTGATTCAAAAAGAACAACGTTGCCATCGCAAATCAGGACAAAGACTACTCTCCCTCAAAGGACAAAGTTGACGATATACCACCTTATTTGGTTCAACAGCCTCCCTTAAATTCACCTCCCACAGTTCTCTTCATCTCAAACGACTGGGTCTTGATACAGTCCTCCTCCCTCCTCCAAAGGGCATTGTTCGAAAATCTGTCTTTAATCCTCATGCGTGTGTTGCTCAAAACTACAGTATTGTAGAAGATCTTGCGCAAGAACCCTCTGTGATGTCAKCTCTCAAAGTCCTTCAAAGTTTTCCCGCTCAACATAAGGCACTGTTAAAGGCCATCATTGGAATTGACCCCATAGATATGAACTTGATAATATTTGACCTGGAAGGTCACATCCCAAGGCTACCTCCTCAGTTAGCATTTCAGATCCAAATGGTCATAGAAAACAAGAATATTTGTAGAACCGTTAGTGACGAGGGTGCCTCGATGTGAGTTATGTTTGTTACCTATTGGAAATCCATTGGCTCTCCTCCCCTCACCAAATCACACAATACATTTAAGGCCTTCAATGGTTCTGGTTTTAAACCCTATGGTGTTCTTCCCACGTTGTCTATTATGTTGGAAGGCAAATCAATCAATGTCGAGGTCGAGGTCTTTGTTGTGCCTCTTGACTATAACATCTTACTTGGCCATAGCTGGATTGATTCCATGCGTGTAGTTGTGTCTACACTTTTTCATGTGTTACGTTTCCCACACCAAGGACAGGTCGTTACTGTTGACCAACTGGCCTTTTTTAACTCTGATTCCCATACTAGCAATGTGCCATTTATTTCTATGACACCTCTTGGGTACGAGAATGTCGGTGTGGGTCTTCTAAAAGATTCAACTTTGATGGGTACATTCCCAATCCCACCACCCGATATTCCACCTCCTTTTGTCACCCC
>JASDQU010735791.1:133324-155177 GCA_032191745.1 Picea mariana | reverse complement strand
ATTTTAAACACGCTAAGTCCAAGAAATCGTTGGTTTTCTCTGAACTGATATGTGACCTTCCCTCAACTGAGACAGAAAATGTGGCAGAGGATTCCTTACCTGATGAATCCCTTTTTCTAATCAGTTTTGATGACGTTTGGTACGGAGATATTATCATTTATCTTTAGACTCAAACTTTTCAGCCCAAACTTTCTAGTACAGACCGTCATCGTATACGATATCAATCCCGTCAACACACCATTCTCGATGACACTCTTTATCGTCATGGTGTTGACTCTATTTTTCGACGCTGTCTCACCTATGATGAGGCTGAGAAATCTTTGAATGACTGCCACACTATAGCATGTGGTGGTCATATGTCTGGGTATGCCACTGCCCAAAGTATCTTATGAGTAAGGTATTTTTGTCCCTATTTGTTTAAAGAATGTATTACTATTGTACAGAAATTCCATTCGTGCCAAATGTACAATAACAAGATAAGATCTCATCCCACTCCTTTACACCCTGTAGTTTCCATTGGTCCTTTCACAAAATGGGGCATTGACTTCATGACATGTAACCCTCACTCAGCTGAGGGGCATGGATACATCATCGTAGCCATGGATTATTTCATGAAATGGGCCAAGTGATGCCTACATTTGATAATACCGAAAAAACTACAACCTTGTTCATATTCAATCATATCATCACTCGATTTGGAATCTTGCAAGCTATCGTCACTGATCATGGTAGCCATTTTCAAAATTTCATGATGTTCAAGCTTACTGAAAAGTTGGGTCTTCGACATGAAAAATCAACCCCCTACTATCCACAGGCCAATGGCCAGCTTGAAGCGATAAATGAGGTTCTTATCACTATGCGTCGATGAATAATAGGAATTCACAAGAAAATTTGGCACACGATGTTGTTTTCAACATTATGGGCCTATTGGACATCCAAGAAGTCTGCCACGGGATTTACGCCTTTCCAATTAGTGTATGGTATCGAAGTTGTCTTGCCGATTGAATGTGAGATACCATCTTTGAAGCTATTCGTTGAAATTCTCCCCAACACCTTTGCCGAAGAAGAACGTCTATTGTACCTGATGTAATTAGATGAAACCCATAGTGATGCCACCCTGGTTATTGAAACTCAAAAAAAACATGTCAAAGCCCAATACGACAAGCATGTCAAGCCATGTGTTTTCTCTGAAGGTGATCTAGTTCTCCTCTATAAACAATATCGTGATTCACTAGGGGCTGGGAAAATTCAAGGCTATGTGGCGAAGCCCTTATATCATCAAACGAGTGTTGGAGAAGGGAGACTATGAGTTAGTATATTATGATGGCATTCCTTTGAGTGAACCCAGAAATGGGCTTTACTTGAAGAAGTAATATGCTTAGGTTATCTTTGCATGAGTGCTTGTATTTTTACTGTATCATACTCTTATGTGATTTTTCGTTATTTGGTTTCGACCCCCAACTGCTTACCTTATGTTGTTCTTGGTTTCCAGATGTCGGTTTATTCACTACCCTACATTGGCTTCGTTGATGGCGCTAGTCATAGTACTCAGAACTTAGCATCTGTTGCTTGGGAAATCTATGCACCTACGAACGAATTAATCAGACTAAATGGTGTCTGCCTCAATCGTGCAACTAACAATATCATGGAATATAGTGCAGTCATCGAATTGTTGACCGATGTTATTTCACTTGGAATCCGTCACCTTGGTGTACAACTTTATTCACAGCTAGTAGTACTACAATTGAGTAATGTCTATACTATACGAAGTCCCACTTTGTTAAGGGTATATTTACGAATTCGCCTCTTGGAACATCATTTTGATTATATTGAATATCAACACATTCCTAGATGTCTAAATACAGTAACAGATGCATTAGCTAATTATGTGTTAGACAAACATTTGAGACATTTATAAATCCAATCACATTTTGTATATGAAGCAAAGTAAGCTGGTAGAAGCCTCATGTATATATAACGATAAAAGTTTTACAAAAAGTTTTTTTGTTCGGAGACCAAAATATCAAAATGTGAAGCACATAGCTTCATATACAAAATAACATCAAGGATGATGCTTACGATAACACACAACTTCCTGTGCCACCCTACAGATAATTCAACTAAGAGAACCAGATACACCCACAGTATGGAATTTATAACATCTCGAGATCTCATTGATAGAGATATATGGGACATCCACTGTCAACCCCTCCAGGTTCTGCTCGATCGCCTCATAATCACCAACATCCCATCCTGCTACCTCGGCTGCTTCCCCTCGTCTTTGGATGGGGGATGTACCCGGAGGCCGGTGTGGTCCTACATCTGCGTTGTCAAAAGAGTTTTTGATTAGTCATTGGATTAAAAACATAAAAAACATTTCATATTTCAAAATTTACAAAAACATTATAAAAAAAAAATGTGCTTCTTACCTAAGTTCCCCCATTGAGAATCCTCGGGTAGAACCAAGTCTGGGTCACCTATGAAATCTAAGCCGACATACGCATAATAATCTACCATCAGTATTTGAGGCCTCAACCAATCAAAGAACACGTCATTATATTTGACAATAGGGCCCGCCACATGCCGAGCCATGAGGTCACACCATCTTTTCATCCTTGGATCATGTGGGGCCAACAGGCCCCACTCTACTTGTAAGCGCAAGTGTGGAACCCTCTCGAGGAAGAAGGACACTAAAACGGATCCATACCCGAATTGTTTCATGTCACCTTTCTTACACTTTGTCAATTATTTTTTCATATTGCAAAGAACCTCGTCACACCAGTTAAATACCCGGGGCTCCATGCACTCCACTGCATACTAAAAGTAACTCTAGAGAGCCATATGAGGAGATGCACTCCCCACCATATGTGAGATAGTAAACAAGATAGTCCATAGGGGTAAATCCTAGACACCCCTAATGTCAACCTTTCCCTTACGTCTCTCGGCCTCAGGATCACAATATCAGCGGACATACTCACTCATCGATAGACCACCACCTCTACCACTTGTCAATGTCACATGGGATGCACGATGTGATAATCCCGTCAAAAAATAGATATCCTTGATATATAGAGAGAGTATGTGGCCTCCCACATGGAATACCTGCTGATCCACATCCCACATGTGGACAAAATATTCAAGCAACCTCAGTTGGGCCCTCATGCCATGGATCTTGAAGAAATTCAGGAGCCCGCACTGCCAGAGGGCATTAACTGTGCCCAAGTCATTCTCGATGATGAAAACATCGTCCTCATGTTCTCTCTCCCTCCACTCCAACATTTTGATGGTCAAAACCTACATTGGATCCATAAGGAGAAAGTTATAATCTTTATTTTTCCTCCTTGGAAATTTTTTATTGGTTAAACACACATAAGAAATTTTGAGTTTCACTCGTCGTAAGTGATGTTTTATACGCAGTGCGGAACCTCTGCAGGTGAACCGAAGGCTGCTTGCGGAAACCTATGGTTTCCGCAGGGCCCGATATACGCCACTTACGGTGGCCCCTTGTTGGAGTTACTTCACACACACCTAGGATTTATTTTTCCTAAGGTTATTCCTTGTTTATTAGTCATAATTAGTCATTATCGAGTCTCCTATATTTTAGGGGAGAATATTCCACCTAGAGAATATTTTCTTTCAGTTGACACTTCAGTTTGAATAGTTGTTTTGATTTTATATGTTGCATTGGTTTTGTCACCATGCAACATTGGTATCATCACCAACTCACTACTCTTTGTTCAGTCAGTTAATTGAAGACTAGTTGACTAGTTAACTCGGCTAGGTGGCAGTTCACTCTCGTAATTGCCTAAGAGACTAAACTAGGTGGCAATTTACCCTTGTAATTGCTGGTGTGCATCTAGATCAATCTAGACCACCACTATGGCTCATTAGTTACTCATGTATCCTGTATCTATTGTAAATTATTCACTCTTTGAGTGTGGAATATAGTTAATGAGAATTCTTCCATTCTTTCAATCTTTCTTCTTCTTTCTCAATTTCTATCTGCAAATGTGTGTACTATTTTCTAGATAGATCTATTCTGTGTAGGTTCAACACATTTAAATGGTATCAGAGTCGAAGGACTGCTAATAAAAAGCTACACCAAATCATTTTTTGCAGGTACAAAAGATTGAAGACAACAAAAAGATGGATTATTCATCGGAAATACTTCTAACACCTCATAACTATTTGGAATGGAAGCCAAAATTTCTGCTTCATCTTAGATGTAGAGGCTTGTACCAAATAAATATGGCAATGGAAGTAGAACCTGATTCTTTCGATGAGAAAAATGAGTTTCTCAATAGACAAGATATGGCCATAGGAAGTATCGGCATGTCTCTTTCTCCCGAACTTTTCCATAAAGTATATGAAGAATCACAAGGATTAACTCCAAATGAATTATGGACCAGATTTGAGGTTCTATTTGGGAATAAATAATATTGTGAATATTTCATGCAGGAGATCGAACAGATAGAGCCAGAAGAGAAGCCATCAGAAGATCAAGCCTCTTATTAGGAAGAGTCTTCTGCAAAAGTTTTTGCAGAAATTTGTATTCCATTAATTGAAGATGATGTCTACTCCATTTCAGATTTTTTTTATGAAATTCATGTGGAATATATATGGATTGCATCTCAGGAGTCACATGCAGACACTTTTGCATGCACCATGCATGCATCTCCGGAGACAAAAAGGGAGCCGCGCACATAAAACGCCATTTTGATATTTTTTGAAAACAATTTGCAAAAACAAATTGGATATTTGAATTCCTCTAAGAAAAATATCCAATTTCAAAAAAAATATCGTCCAAAACGGAGTCCGGAAAGTAAAGTTACGATCATTTTAAAATCAACAAAATTTCAGCATTTTTCTGGAAACGGTTGTACGGTTTTCAAAATTTCATCCAAAATTTATTTGGATATTTTTCATTACAAGAAGATAAAGTGGATATGTGTGGACATCTCAATTGTGCATATACTTTATCAGATCCATGCAGACATCTACATCTTCAACAAAATATTCAAAGAGCACAAACTTGCACAATTGTGAGGTCTTCTTGGAGTGAAGGACATGGTTGCTTAGCAACTGCCTTTTGTTCCTTATCATTTTTTATTTTATGCATTGTAATTTGAGGGGGGGGGTTGTTCCCATGAGGTTTTCCTCTTTCCTCATTTATTTCAGTGTATCTTTTGTATTTGGGTACCTAACATGGCCTCGTAGCCAGGACCCATTCTTTATTTTCACCATAGTGATGTTCAGGGGGAGTGTTGGAGTTACTTTACTCACACCTAGGATTTATTTTTCCTAAGTTTATTCCTTGTTTATTAGTCATAATTAGTCATTATCCAATCTCCTATATTTTAGGGAAGAATATTCCACCTAGAGAATATTCTCTTTCAGTTGACACTTCAGTTTGACTAGTTGAGTTGAGTTTAGATGTTGCATTGGTTTTGTCACCATGCAACATTAAGATCATCACCAACTCACTAATATTTGTTCAGTCAGTTAACTAAAGACTAGTTGACTAGTTAACTCAGCTAGGTGGTAGTTCACTCCTGTAACTGCCTAAGAGACTAGACTAGGTGGCAGTTTACTCTTGTGACTGTTGGTTTGTGTCTAGATCAATCTAGACCACCACTATGGCTCATTAGTCACTCATGTATCCTATATCTATTGTAAATTATTCACTCTTTGAGTGTGGAATACGGTTAATGAGAATTATTCCATTCTTTCTATCTTTCTTCTTCTTTATTAATTTCTCTCTGCAAATGTGTGTAGTATTTTCTAGCTAGATCTATTCTGTGCAGGTTCAACACATTTACACCACTATGCGCACCTACCGGCCCAAAATTCGACTCAAAAAACTATTTTGAACCAGTGAAAATAAAAATTAACCCATGGAAAAGAAATAGGACAAGAAGATTACATTTTTTGCGGAAGTCGTTCATCGAATGGTTACTCATGCCTCCCACAGTCGACAGAGGAAGTTTGAGGAGAAATGAGGGTTTTTGGACAATTTTTGGGTAAAAAGACAATGGAATGGTAAAAAAATAATCTTCACCTATATTTATTCACTTTTTACTTTTTTATTGATATTTTATATTATTTTATTCATTTTACCTAACACCTAATGTTTTAATGGCATTGCGAGTGTTGTAATTATTTCGCAGATGAAGGATCTAGAAGCCTAAACAATGGAATACAGATACTTTTCTTAATTTGTTTTTACGTTTGTCACATGTACAAATACTTTTTAGGTTTTTCAGGAAAAACCTCGAGCTCAGTATTTGTTCGTTCTCGTGCTCGTAAATCAATGAGAACGCAACCGAGTATATTTTTTTCATCTTTTCATACTCGTCATAGTAACGCGAAAAACAAAACTCATGGAGTATCCTTTAAGCTCTTTTCACGCTCCATAAAAATGAAAAGATTGTTGAGCGACCTTTTTATTTTCATGCTCGTAAAAGTATTTGAAGAAAATGTTCGATGGGTGGTAGGTTATCACTTTTTCAGTATCATCGAACTAATTTATGAAAAAGGAACTGATAGAGTTCTCTTTAAGTGTTTTTCAGACTCTCTAAACATGCAAAACCCCCGAGTTTTCTCTCTTTGGACTCATTTAATAAACATCGAAAGATCCATATGGGACCGAACCACTCCTTCTTAGGGTTCATTAAACATACTCTGAGGGACTCATCCAAAGGATGAGATTACATCAACAAGCATATGTTATCCTCCTCAAGCTTGTGTAAAAATAAAGTGGTACTTGCTAGAAATGGTTGGAGAAATTTTGGGAAAGAAATTTGTCTCTGTATTTGTGTTAGTGGAAGTAATAGTCGCTCTTGAACATGACACCCTTTTTATCATTATATCTAGGTTGGGAAATCCATTTGTCTCTCGTCTGGCCTTCTGCAAGTTCATATTTTGGGTCACCCTTGAGTCAATGCTTCCAAGACCATTGTCGTGTCATTCATATGTTCAAGAGAAGTCCAAACAAGCCCTCTATCGAGTCGGCCATCTATAGTTATCAATTCCTACCATGTTGGCCTTCCCTGTGCCAGTTTCAAACCCTTTTCATACTTTGATCTATCCTAAATCTATTACTTATTTTGTGTCATTGATGGGGGATACATCAAGGCCCTCCTCTGACGAGTATTTTCCTATAAAATTCAACTCATCATCCGGGAACAAGACTTAGAAATCATTTAGTACCTTAGAACTTGCATGCCTCAATGGCAGGTTTCTTCGCTTTCGAAAGTGGATTCGCATCATTGGTCCCTGATCGAGAGGTTCCATTGAGTGTTTGAATTCAGCTCATTTATTCACATTCGATGGATTGTACTGAGGTACCTTGGGAGTCATTAACATCAATAGTGATTTCCCTTGCACTTGTTAACGGTTTTCATCAATGACTGGTAATCAAGTGGTTTCTACCATGTATGAATTCAACACCTGTAATCGCATGGATAGATGCGTACTTACGGACGACAGGATTGAAGACCCTCGATCTCATAATTTTGGTCCAGGTTGCGATGGAATATTCATGATTTGTATTGACACATATATCCACTTTGTACGTCTCGTGGCTATGTACAAATTTGAGTTTTCTAGTACATATATCCACAGTGTATTCCTGGTGGCTATGTAACATCTCAATGACATAGATCCATGATGTATGATTGGTGGCCATGACTGACATTTATGATTTGAATCACTTGTAGTTTGAGCATGGGAATGCCTACCTCAGAAATGGTGTAATATTGCACAGATGCTTGATTGTTTGCAGGTTCTTGATTGGTGCGCTCCTTATTCCCGACACACACATGCATTTTACAAAGTATTTCGGTTGTCGTGAGTTCCAGCCTCATACTTTGGGGGGAACTTTGTTACACCTTATTTTGGTCACCCTGGTGATGTGTCTACAAGCATGTATTCAGGTTCTCAAAAGGATCTTTCTCATGAGAAAAGTGATTGGTTTCCTCCTCTACAAAACTTGTTTTTAGAACGACATCGCAGGCTAGACATAAGAAACGATGCAAAAATGATTGTTTTCCGCAGGCTGTCCTAAACCTGCCTTGCGGAGTTTCTGTAGGCTTCTCTATAGACAGGGTGCGGTGGCGTTTGAAGACTAAGGAAAGGACAAAGTTCACGAAAGTTCTAGAAGGTAATATTCTAGAACATGAGGTGGCATCTGTATAGTTGGGATCCTACTCATTTCTCTGATTTGGTGGGATCATCCCAATCTCTTTAACCATCTCTCCTTTTCCTATATAATGATGGGTTTCTCATGGAAAATGTTAAGCAAGATTAAGTAAGGAATTGATGAAGGAATAGGCTAAGGATTGTGTGAGGAATTCTATTTCAATTGATGATTGAGGTCTCTATTTGTCCATCAAGCTATTATAGATCTTCTTCATGCAAGTTTGCAAGTGTGTGTGTTGGAGGAAAGGGCCACTAAAAGGGAACCTTGCAACATCAAGGCGGTTTGGTTGTATCTTCCACTTTTACTTAATATAATACGGTGACATGTTTCTTTCCCATAAAATCATTCTCATTTTTTTACATGACTCCTTGATCATGTGTATAAGTTTTCATTGAATATACTATTGTTGCTTTCACTTTGGTTGGTTTATGTCATTGCAGATCTGATATCACAAGAGCACCGGAGCGAAACAAGGACAACAAATATACAAGGAAGTGATATTCAAAGGTATGTCACTCATCTCTTCTTTGATAGTAAATTCAATGATTAAATCTTAGGGAAAGTGCCATGTCCTGTCTCGTTTTGTTATAGATCTAGGTGGATCTAGGGAGATCAGTTTATGTTCACATTTACCGATTTTTCCAATAACACTAACTCAGATGGAGATATTGGAGTATTGCACTGTGGGAAAATGTTTAGATATAGTAGGAAAGAGACTATGGTTGGGAAATAAGAGTAGCACAGAGAATTTGAGGAAAGTGACCCCTGCACAGTACTTTATATCACACCGTACAAAGAAAGGAAAAGAAAATAAATAGATCCTCAATACTGTCCAACAGAAGAAGGAAGTCCATCTTAGATCAGAATCGATGTCGAACACAGGACCCTGTGTGGGTCACTGAGAATTGAAGCAGGAACCGAGACTTGTTCAAGAGCAATTGTAGTGAGTGGAGGAAGTCAGATAAATAGTTAGAATAGTGGAAGAAGCGTAGTGAACTAGAGTCAGTCAACATCACCAATGGTAAGTACAACATCAAGTACAATGCTAGGGATAGATCATACACTAAGAATGCCTAAGTTTCAGGGAGTGGGTTTGGAGGACCCTGAGAAACACTTGTTTGTATGTGACACGATATGGACTGTGAAGAATGTCCAAGACGAGGCAAAGAAGATCATGCAGATGGACACGACATTCAGAGGTTGTGCACTTCTATGGTATATGAAGTATCAAACACCTACATTGATCAGACATTTAATAACTTTAGAAGATATTGGACAAGCGTTGTTAAAGGAATTCAGGAAGTTGAAATATGAATCTTAGTATATAATAGAAATAAAGGAAATTAAGCAAGTGTGGAATGAGACTGTGGGATTACGACTAGATATTTAAAGATATGATGGGTCAATTAACCTTTCATATTCTTAACGAGCATCATCGAGAGTGGTTTATTGCAGGTCTATTACTACACATTCATTGTCAGTTAACACAACAAAGGGTCATGTCGCAGCAAGAAGCATTGGAGATCATGATGAAATTGGAAGCATATCCTATAGGATATGGCACAGGTACAATCACAATTGGTTGCGCTGAGAATTAAATTATCATAGATAATGAAGGAAAAGGAAAAGTTTGAACAGGTTTGGTGTATAACATGTAAGACAGAAGGCCATCGAAAGGAAGAATGTCCAACATTCACGCAGTATATGGCCACAGGAGTACAAAACCCATTGGAAAGAGAAATATGGTATTGCGAGATATGTAAGACATGGGGACATCATCTGATTGCTTGTCCCTTACTACAGAAGTACCAGAGTACAAACAGGCAATTATTTTGTAATTTTTGAAAATAAATAGGATACGATGACAAATATTGTCATGCATTTGAATTAATGAGATAGCTCACTTCGAATACGTATAGAATCCAGGAAGAAAATGTCGCAGTAGAAGGAGGAGTTCCACAGTACAACACTCTAAGAGGATTTAACCAGGGTGGATGTGGAGGATTTGGTAGAGGTCGAATACGTGGAGGAATTGGTCAAGGAGGTAGAGGACCGATAATTTGTTATAACTACAATCAACCGAGACATTTATCAAGATATTGCTCGAATCCTTGCACGACATGCACATATTGCAGAGTATTGGATCATGCGACAGAGGACTGTCCTTAAATGATAGTGAAGTGGTAGGAGAGAGGGAACTAGAACCAACATAGGAATCAGAACCAAAATCTACAGATGATATCCATTGAGGAACCTAATGATCATCCCATAATAGCATTTGTTACGCGTGACAGAACAAGAACCAGACTAGATGTGACATAGAAGGGAAAGGGAGTTGAACAATGGATAAGGAAAGAAGTTGAGCCCATGCCAATATTTAGTCCATAGAAATAAAAATAAACCTATCAACAATCAAGAAAGGAGATACTAGGACCAGACTATATAACATCATCATCAAAGACACCACCAATATACGATATGTCATCAGTTTATGATCACACTATTCCATAAAGGCCATTCGAAAAGGTGAATAATTTGAAAGAATTTTTAAAGAGTTGTTTAGAATTGATGTAGGATGAGAAAACAATGAATGCACTATGCATAATGATTGATCAGTGTACACAAGACAAATAAGTATCTACGATGCAGAAAGTAGTGAACCAAGTCTTGCGTAAGAAGAGGACAAACAAAGAGTTCATGTTGGTTGTGGAGCCTGATTATCTTCCTGATTTAGAGGTATTTGTTTTCAGCCATGTTTATACCACATGAATAATTCACACCCTGAAAAAATATACACCCCTCCACGTGGGGGAGTGGAGGGGGGTTTCCCCCCCTGTGGGGTCCGGGGGAAAGCGATCCCCTAGCGAGGGTTTGGGGGTGAAGCCTCGAAGGAAAAAAATTGCCTTGTAAATGTATATTGTAATTTCATAGTAAATCTGGATCGTTCATTATAAGGTCGTAGATATGACGATAGAAGTTATGTTAGGGTTTTTTTCCCTAGAAGGAAACCCTCTTTTATGAGGGAAATGTATTGCGACTATGTATTATTGCGAATATTGTATTCTGAGTGAGAAGACTATGAGAGAAAGAAGAGGAAGTTACAATGTGTGTGTTATAGGTTGTATCCCTTCATTTGTTGGATAATAATAAAGGAAGGGCCTGGAAATTTCTCTAGTGGACATAGCCCACACTGAGTGAACCACATATATCTGTGTTTCTATTGTATTGTGTATCTTCTGTGTTTTATTTCTGCATTTGTTTTATTTTATTGCTCTGCAATACTATTTTTATAACAACTGGTATTAGAGCGAAAGGTAACTCGCAGGAAAAGAGGGTTCCTATTTCGAGTGGGAGAAATAGTGGGAGATGAAAATTTTAGGGTCGAGAAATTTAATAGCCAAAACTACCAGTTATGGAAGATGAAAATGAAAGATTATTTATATCAGAAGGATCTATTCCTACCATTGGGTGGAATAACAAAGAAGCTGATGGCCATGAAGGACAGAGACTAGGAATTTCTTAATAGAAAGGCACTAGGAATGATACAACTGATCTTGGCAACATCAGTGCCTTTCAATATTTCAAAAGAAAATACAATGAAGGAGTTGATGGATGCATTGGCTAAACTATATGAAAAGCCCTCGATGTCCAATAAGGTATTTCTAATGAAGAGATTATTTAATATGAAGATGTAAGAAGGTGGGTCTGTTGCAGATCATTTAAATGAATTTAATACAGTTAATAATCAACTAAGTTTTGTAAAAGTGGACTTTGATGATGAGGTCAGGGATCTTCTATTCTTGTGCTCATTACCAGAAATTTGGAACGACTTGTTCATGGCTGTGAGTAACTCTGTCTCTGGTTCAAACACTTTAAAATTTGATAATGTTGTTGGTGTTATCCTTAGCAAGGAAATGTGATGGAAAAGCATAGGTGAGACATCAGGTAATGTGTTAAACATGGAGAATAGGGGAAAACAAAAGGATAGAGGAAAGGGCTCAGAGAACCATGGGAATTTTAGGAAGGGAAGATCCAAATCTAGATTGGGAAAGATATAGTGTTGGAATTGTGGGAAGAAAGGACATCTGAAGAAAGACTACAGAGCTCCAAAGAAACAAAGAGATGGACAACAAGAGAAAAATCAGGAAGAAAATGTAGCAGGTGATGTGTTACAAGATGTTGTGATTCTTTATGTAGATAATATTTTTGAGTATTTGGTAGTAGCTTCAGGGGCTTCATTTCATGCCACACCCCATAGGAAATATTTTCTAGATTATTTTCAAGTTGATTTTGGACAGGTTCGTTTGGGTGATGATGCACCATGCAAAATTGTTAGAATGGGAAAGGTAAAAATAAATCAAAGGAATGGAAACCAACGGTTGTTGAAAGAGGTAAGACATGTTCCAAATCTAAGAAAAAATATAATTTGAACGGGTTAGTTGGAAATTGAAGGTTGTATATCCATATTTACAGATAAGATGTGGAAGGTCACCAAAGGATCATTGGTGATAGAAAAATGAGAGAAGGTAGGTACATTGTATTTATGTACTGGTAATATTGACTCTTTAATCTCTTCAGCTTCTACAGGAGTGGATAAATCATTATGGAATCATAGGCTTTCACACATGAGTGATAAGGGGATGCAGATACTTCACAAAAGAAATTTTCTACCAGATCTTAAACAAATTGATTTGGATTTCTATGAGCATTGTGTTTATGGAAAACATAAGAGATTCAGATTTCTCGGAGTCGGAAAATAAAAGAAGAATGAAAGGTTAGAGCTTGTGCATACACATGTATGAGGACCAACTCAGGTATCATCTCTTGGTGGCTCTTTTTATTATGTTACTTTTATTGATGATGCAACTAGAAAAACTTGGGTTTATTACATTCGAAAAAAATATGATATTTTTTATACTTTTAAGAAATGGAAAGATTTAGTTGAGAATGCGACAAGAAAAAGGTTGACGTGTCTCAGATCATACAATGGAGGTGAATATTGAAGAAAGGGTTTTGATGATTATTGTTCATATCATGGGATTTGTAGAGAGAAGACAGTTCTAGGAACACCACAAGAAAATGGTGTGTCAGAAAGGATGAATAGGACAATCATGGAGTGTGCAAGGAGTAGGAGATTGCATGTTGGTTTTTCCTTACAGTTTTTGGTGGATGTTGTAGATGTTGTTGTTTAATTAATAAACATAGGACCTTCAATATCTTTGGATGGTGGAATTCTAGAGGAGGCATGGACAGGTAAAAAGGTAAACTATTCTTTTTTGAAGACTTTTGGTTGTGAAGCATTTGTCCATATTGATAAACAAAATAGAACAAAGCTTGAGGAAAAATCCAAGAAGTGTACCTTTATTGGATACATTGTTAATGATTTTGGTTATATCTTATGGGATTATGAAAATCACAAAAATCATTAGGAGTAGATATGTCATATTCAATGAGAAGGTCATGTACAAAGATCAGTTGTAAGAAAAAATACAAGAAAAGAAAAAAACTAGAATACATAGTGCTTGATGCAATCACTGAAAAATAAATTCCAAAGGTACCAGAAAATCAAAATGTACAACAACAAGAACATCAGGTACCTCAAACTCCTTCAAGTGTTGTTAGAATATATACCAGGTTAAGTATACCCTCTGAATGATACTCTCCTTCATTGTATTATGTATTGTTGACTGATTCTGGTGAACTAGAATGTTATGAAGAGGCAATGTAGGTAGACACCAAAAATAAGTGGGAGAAAGGCATGAAAGAGAAAATGGATTCCCTGGTAAATAGATAGACTTGGGATTTGGTTCAGTTACCTATAGGAAAAAGAGCATTGCAGAATAAATGGGTTTACAAGTTGAAGGAAGAAGATGGAGGAAAAAAGTGGTACACTATTAGACTTGTTGTGAAGGGGTTTGCACAAAAGAAAGGTATAGATTTTGATGAAATATTTTCTCATGTTGTTAAAATTACTTCAATTAGGACTATTTTAAGTCTTGTGGCAGTAGAATATTTTCATCTTGAACAATTAGATGTAAAAACAACTTTTCTCCATGGGGATTTGGAGGAAGAGATTCATATGCAACAGCCACAGGGGTATGAGGTCAAAGGGAAGGAGAATTTGGTATGTAGGTTGAAGAAGAGATTGTATGGCCTAAAGCAAGCTCCAAGGCAGTGGTATTTAAAGTTTGACGAGTTTATGACAAAACAAGGTTATAGTATATGTTATTCTGATCAGTGTGTTTATTTTAAAAGGCTAGAAAATGGAAGTTATATTATCTTGCTATTGTATGTAGATGGCGTGCTTATTGCAGGGTCTAATATGCATTATATAAATGTGCTCAAGAATAAATTAACTAATTCATTTGTGATGAAGGATTTGGGTTCTGCAAAGAAAATCCTTGGAATGAGAATAACAAGAGACATGAAAAATTGCAAATTGACATTGTCTCAAGGTGAGTACATGGAGAAGGTGTTGGAGAGGTTTAGAATGCAGAATGCAAAACCAATTAGTACACCTTTGGAAATCCATTTCAAATTAACTAAGGAAATGTGTCCCAAGACACAAGAGGAGATAGAATACATGTCCAGGGTCCCTTATTCATCAATAGTTGGTAGCTTGATGTATGTGATGGTTTGCACAAGACCAGATATTGCACATGCAGTGGGAGTTGTGAGAAGGTATATGAACAATATAGGTAAAGAACATTGGGAGGTATTAAAGTGGATTCTCGGGTATTTGAGAGGTACTAATACTCATTCATTATCTTTTGGAGGTTCATACATTGTTCTACATGGACATGTTGATTCAGATATGGTAGGTGATAAAGAGAGCAGGAGGAGCACCACAGGGTATGTTTTTACTATAGGCGGAATAGTAGTAAGTTGGATTTCAAAACTACAAAATATTGTTGCACTTTCAACAATAGAGGTAGAGTATGTTGTTTCTACAAAGGCTAGTAAAGAGATGATTTGGTTACAGAGGTTTTTGGAGGAATTGGGAAAGAAGTAGGAGAATAGCAGGTTGTACTGTGACAGTGAGAGTGGCATTCATCTTGCAAATATCTCAGTATTCCATTCAAAGAATAAGAATATATATCTCAAGTACCATTTCATATGATCTGTCTTGGAAGATGGAAATTTGAAGTTGGAAAATATAAGCAATAGCCAGAATGCTGCAGACATGTTAATAAAGGGAGTAACCAGTGAGAAATTGAGTTCCTGCTCAATTTCAGTTGGTCTTCAAGCATGAAGATGAATATGAGAGATTTTCCATGTCTAATAAGGATTACAGTCCAGCAGATACACCAACGGTGGAGTTGTTGAGATCAGTCTCCAAGTGGGATATTGTTGGTTATGGAGCCTGATTATCTTTCTAATTCAGAGGTCTTTCTTTTCAATCATGTTTATACCCCATGAAGACTTTACACCCTAGAAGACTGTACACCCCTCCACGCAGGGGAGTGTAGGGGGGGGGTTCCCCCCCTGCGGGGTTCGTAGGGGATATCCCCACGATTGGGGGGGTTCGGGGGCAAGTGGGTCCCCGACGGGAGTTTAGGGGATAGCGTTCCCCGATGGGGGTTTGGGGGMAAAACCCTCGAAGGAAAAAATTTCCTTGTAAATGATTATTGTAATTTTATAGTAAATATGGACTGTTCATTATAAGGTCGTAGATATGATGGTAGAAGTTATGTTAGGGTTTTTTTTCCCTAGAAGGAAACCCCTTTTTATGAGGGAAATGTATTGCAGCTATGTATTATTGCAAATATTGTATTCCGAGTGAGGAGACTATGAGATAAATAAGAGCAAGTTACAATAGGTGTGTTGTAGGTTGTATCCCTTCATTTGATGGATAATAATAAAGGAAGGACCTGGAAATTTATCTGGTGGACGTAACACACAATAGGTGAACCATATATATCTATGTCTCTATTGTATTGTGTGCATTTGTTTTATTTTATTGCTCCACTATCCTATTTTTATAATAGTTCATATTAAGTGCAGGGATAGGAGAATATGACATGGATAATGTTATCTTAGATTTAGGATCAGACGTCAATGTTCTTCCAAGACAAATGTGGGAGATGATGGGGAAACCAAAGCTAGTTTGGTCAACTATTCAGTTGAGTTTGGCTAACCAACATAAGATAATACTAATCAAGAGATTAGCAGGAGTACCTGTTAATATAGATGGAGTGTACAGTGTAGCTAACTTTGAGGTTATTGAGATCGTAGATAACAATCAGGCATATCCAAATTTTCTTGGAATGGATTGGGCCTTTGAAAATTAGGCGATTATTAACTTGAATAAAAGAGAGATGATTTTTAAAGGAGGAGGCTTAAAGGTCACTGCACCATTAGACCCTATGGAGGAAAGAAGATATGTGGAGCTTACGAGAAAGGAAATTGATAACTTATATAATATGACAGCATGCATGGATGACTGCGTCAACCCCACTATAGATGGTGCATTTAGTTGGAGAAGCATAAGATCTTGTGCATCAGACTTGGAGGAAGGACTTGAACACTGGTAGGACCGATTGCATGAAGCGTCAACCAGAAGGTGTGTTCGCATTACTCGCTCTTTGCACTAGATCGGAATAGAGGTATGTGATACGCCAAAGTTTGAGGGATTAATTGAGGTAAGTTATTTTATCAATGAATTTGAGGTGTAAATACCTGAACAACAAACACTGTTGGCATTAGATGTTTCATTGAGAGAAACTCCAATAAGATGGTGGGAAACCCACACAGAAGGGATAGAGGATTGGAAACATTGTAAAAGTATGATGTAGATCAAGTTTGGAATAGAATACATTATGCACAAGTATAAGAGGATGAGTGATCCAAAGGACCATGTTGCACGATGTATTACGACTTGCAGGAAAGTGTTGAAGCAGGAATGGATGCACAGGTTCATACATACACTAGAGACAATTCCTAGGAACTGGTATTTAGAGCTAGAAGTGTGCAAAGGGACAACAAATTGGGAAGAGCTATCCCAAAACATTAAGGTAACATTTAATTTTGAAGTTGAGTCACCTTTATTAGATGCAGCTTTAAAATTCATTAGAGGATTTTTTTATGGAAGAAGGTCAAGTAGAAATAGTACCCACATGTAGTGTGCATAGAGAGTCTAGGACAATTCATGAACTATTAGAATGTTATAATGTTACCGAGGAGGACCAAGAAGGAGAAGACCCAAATAATGTACAGGTACCAGAGACTAAAGGGTAGCACGATGTAGTAGTTACATCACTTGAATCCGACGCATATTAGAATCCATTAAGAGTGTGCAAAGTGAACATTGGAATGAAGGAGAAGTCGAAGTTTGCAAATATTAGTGATTATTGAAATGATGAGACTGTGGAAAAGATTGCAGACCTATTGCATGTGTTGGCAACGTAAGTCACTCCTGGATTGCTTGCAGGAGCAGAGCCTGACACCCATCAGTTTTTAAGTCACGATTTGTTTATGAATAGGGTGATCGAATGGAAGTTAACTCAAAACAATATTGTTCCAACTCGGAAACTAGGCCAGGCATGCATGGGCAAGTGAGGTCTTAGATAAACTTCAAACAGTGAATTGTAATAAGGGTGAGTAGGGGGGAAGACCTGTATAAGAAGAGTGCAAGGGTCTGTTATAAACAATCGGTTTCTAACAAACTGTGGGAGAAAGCATCCAAACGCAAGATCTTCTTACATTCAAATGCAGAAAACCAGAGAATACAACGATGCAATGATAAATCCTTTATCATAACACAATTGCAACAATTCATGCGAATCAGTCGGTCATGAACTCCCTTGGTATAAGATGAAAACTAGATGGAGTAAGAAGCATTGTCTGTCATAAAACAAGAAATCTCACATACAGATGCATAACCAGAAAACTAGAGTTTCAGTTAAAACTTTACAGTCGAGAGCTTTGCTCTACCATCGATACTCACAAAATGGCGAAAATGCCTATATATACTCCAAAACAACAACAACAACAAAAACAAGATGTTGCATTAAAAACATTTTGTCTACATGTCTTCTGACAGTCTGCCCATGCAGACTCAGGATGATCGTGCGCCTATGAAAGACGCTACCTTAACTTCGCATGGCCTTTGCAGGGGAGGTAGCTGAAACATTAAAGGCCAAAATGGCATGTGCAAACTTCTCTGTCCAATCGAGGACTTCGGCATGGCTTCTTTGGAAAAATTAGTACATAGAACTCCTTCAAACAAACCGCTTACCAGACCCTCCATATCTCATATTCAATGAATGAAAGGAAGTTTCAACCATCTGTTCTTGCCTTCATTTATTCCAAGCGGAAACCGGGAGCGAAATCGTATCCGTTGGCATCTGGAAATCACAATGATCCTTTCGACGATTAGACTCAACGCTTTTGGCCCCTTTTTCTTAGCTCTTTTGTTTCCAAAATGACCACGGACCATGACCCTACTTTTATTTCCAAAGGTGCTTTTGGCGTTTGTAGATATGAAGGGGTTGATCCTTGCTTTTGAAATCGCGATGAGCGAAACGTCGAGACGGCTTAATCTGGCGCCATGCATCCCGCTAGATCTGACGGCTCTGAACTCTCCTGATGATGTCGTGGGCCCGGGCCCTGGACACTCCCGGCACCTTGCGCATCGGGGATATGAAGGAGCTGCTCTTTGTGCATCGGTGTCACGATGAGCGAATAGGAGAGGAGCCTAATCGCGCGCCAGGTATCTCCTGTGGAAAGTCGGTCGAGATTGCTTCATGATACTATGGGCCCTACTTTAAGCACCTTTGGCACTTTTGGGGTTTGGGGTTTTGAGAGATAGGACAACATGGTACCTTCACCCATCGATCTCCCGATTTTTGAAACGCCAACGCGAGTATATCTCGCACCACGCGTCCTCTGGATGGATAGCTGCTATCTTTCCCTGCACACAATATGGGCGCCATCCATTGCATTATCTTCGGCGCACCTTTCTATCCTCGATTTCCCACCACCTGTTGATATGCTCATATGGATGGATCCAGACTGTTGACACTATAATTTTGCCCACTCGCTTGATTTTAAGTCCAAAAAGGACTTCTTTTGTTCGCTGCGCTTGGGCGCTCCTCGTGCAACTTGCAAACCCGAATACTCTTGTGCCTAGGACAAGAAATGTTGCTAACATTAGGCTCCATGGGGGATAGAGTTGTCCCTGTGATGCTCTAAGAACTCATTCTGCAGCTTCAGTGCCTTGCTGTTGGGCTATGGAGTCATGCTCAAAACATCGTGCTGCTAAAAATACAAGCTGAAAAATAAAAGTAATAAAATAAAGCTACATGCTCAAAGGAGCTTATTTATATACAGTCCTAATGCTAATAAAATATTTTACATGGGCTAGGTGAAAGAAAACTTCCACCATAGCCATTCAAATAGCTTCCTGGATAGAAGCTCCTTCCTTCTGTCGATGATCACCAGCAGATAGTCTAACCGTGATAGCAGAACGACTACATTCTTCAACTTCTCCTTACAGGGTGAAGTTGATATGGAATAGGGCGGCTCCAAGGCATAAAGGACATGCCACTCCATGTATTCTTCGATGGGGTCATAGAATGAGTGGCAAATTTTAGAAAATTGGTGATAGGCAGCCTCCTCTACTACAGAGTTGCTCACATGTGGTTGAATATCTTTGATAAGCACAGGTGAGTGGACAACTGACGTAGGTTCACTGATCTCAGGCGATAGCTGCTCGCTGACTGGCTCCGGAATGAAATATGTGCTCAGTTGTTCCTTTGGTTCCTTTTCCTCTTCTTGGATCTCCCCCAGGTCAGATTCGTATTCATCATAAATAGGGACCATGGGGTGGTTCTGCTTGTTTACTGGCTCTTCAGTATCTTTATAGTGATCAAATGTAGGATAAGCTTGTTGCTCATCATCACTATAATATACATCAAAAAGGGGTTGTCCTCCATTGATATGACTCTCCTCCAGAACAGTGATCCCGTCAAAAATTTTTGTTTCAGGGACAGTGGGACCTGCTGCTTCTGGCTGCTCATACATAATCCTTTTCTCTTTAATCCCAGGTAAAAATATATCGTGAGAAACCCTCTGGGGGAAAAGAGAAAAATCCCCTTCCACAACTAACCCCTCTTTTAAAAAGAGAGGGTCTTCGTCATCCTGAGCAGAGCTGCTAGGAACATCTGCTTCAACCCGATATCCAGGTGAGTCATCTACCATGGACCACATTTGCTCTATAAACTCACAATTTCTACAAGAGGCATGTTGAACGTTATGAACATCTAAAAGAACAGGTGCATCTGAAATAATGTCAGATGCTTCCGTTCTAGGGCTAACACAATTAATATCATTCCACACCTCTATTTTTTCATGTTAAATGCTTTCCTCCACAGTAAAGGCTTTATCATGGACATGGTATTCAGGGCCAGCAGAGGCTTCATGAAGTAAAGAAAACTCCTCACAACAGTTTTCAAACAAACAATCAGCAGGATAGTAGTCTTTACAAAATGAATTGAAAGTTGTATGAAAACATGTTAAAGAGCGGATGCTCGCAGCGGGAAGAGATCGACACCACTCAAGAGTAGCTCCCTTCAATGAATACCTGAAGAGCTTAATCTGGACATCCTCATGCGTGATATTATGTCGGTGAATAGCTTCATGGAAGTCCAGTAAAAGCTCAGCTGGTTCCTCCCAACTTGTTGCATGAAATTCAGGGAGGAAATCTTCCCATTGGTCTCTATCAGGAAGTGCATTAGGAAAACCAAATATCTAGGAAAAGTCACAGAAAGCAAACCTTTGAGCCGTAATTTTCTCCATATCAAAATAGTGGAGTCACCAATCGATCCTCGAATCATGGAGTTGCCAGGTGAAAGATGCGCAGCTTCAAATATGCCTGGTCCTTGTTCACCATCAAAGGTCGGATCTTAACGTTGTCGTTACCCCAGAAAGCTTCTCAGGCTGAGAAAGCAGCTGCTGAAACCTTTTCGAGAAATCTCCTTAGGGTCAGCTTTCAGGTGTGCTAATAGTAGTCACAACTGAAATAGTGATGTGGAAACAATGGAGTCGCCACAGTGGAGTCACCAAGTGCACAGTAGCAATCTTTAAGGGCTCTGATGTCTGATGCACCTTCAGAATCAGAGGCTCAATGTCGTTCTGCCCAGGGAAAATCTTCAACTTCTTCCCTAGCAACGGCGCCAGAAATGTTGGCGACGGAAGTCACTCCTGGATTGCTTGCAGGAGCAGAGCCCGACGCCCATCAGTTTTTATGTCACGATTTGTTTATGAAAAGGGTGATCGAATGGAATTTAACTCAAAACAATATTGTTCCAACTTGGAAACTAGGCCAGGCATGCATGGGTAAGTGAGGTCTTAGATAAACTTCAAACAGTGATTGTAATAAGGGTGAGTAGGGGGGAAGACCTGTATAAGAAGAGTGCAAGGGTCTGTTATAAACAACTGGTTTCTAACAGACTATGGGAGAAAGCATCCAAACGCAAGATATTCTTACATTCAAACGTAGAAAACCAGAGAATACAACGATGCAACGATAAATCCTTTATCATAACACAATTGCAACAATTCATGCGAATCAGTCGGTCATGAACTCCCTTGGTATAAGATGAAAACTAGATGGAGTAAGAAAGACTGTCTGTCATAAAACAAGAAATCTCA
>JASDQU010735791.1:80178-93035 GCA_032191745.1 Picea mariana | reverse complement strand
TAGCAGTTCTGCCAAGTCCTACTTGTCTAACCCTTGCTCAAAAGATCCACAATCTGAATGATGATGGATTCACTGATTGCTCCCTATGAGATCATATGTCTCTTGCTTCCAGAATATCTTTGTTCCAGCACCACTTATAAGATCATCAGTTTGGTGTGATTCTCCCTTTTTTGGTTCTCTTTCACCATTAGAAAGCTTGCTTATATAGCCTTGGAGAGGCTTTAACCACTTGAGATATCCTTGGGGAAGTTGAGAATTTTCCTCCTTCAGTTGAGGATCTGACCTTAGATCTTGGCTAGACTAGGGATTCGAATCCAACTGCCTTCCAAGAATGAAAGGATCCTTCACCCATTCATCTCAACAACTTAACTACTGCCCAGAATAGGTAGCGCTCCCTCAAAAGGGCCATCAGAGTGTTGTAGCACTCCCTAGTAGGCTTAAGGGGGGCGTCGGCACTCCTAAAGACACCACCGCTCCCTCAAAAGGGCCAAAGGAGATTTATAACTCTCCCAGATAGTGTAAGGGGGAGCACCAGTTTTCCTAGAAGAGGTATAGGGGAGCACTCTCCTTCAAAAGCTTAGTTTTTTTAGTGCTTTCATATGGAAAAAGGTTCATGAGCCTGCTGACTCATTTCTCCTCTTCCAAATCAAATGTTTGAGGTGTTTTAAGTGTCCTTCTCATGTCGCTATAGGTACGACATAGGCATCATGGTAGTATGCTTCCCTGACACTTGTGACACTTGCGAAACTTGTAATGACGACACTTGTGACACTATCAAAGTGATTATTTTTTATGTATAACAACATGGACTAATTCACTTGTTGGAATACATATCTTTCCTAGATGGTATAGTAGTTTTCCTTGCATACAATAGTTCTCTACGTGTGCACCACGGGTTATCTTCACATATACTTCTTTAAAATATTCATCGATGACATATTGTTCTATATAGATATCATGAGATAAAGAAGAATTCTTCAAAACAATAGAAGAAACAATAGGAGGTCTAGAAAGAATATCAGCTACCTTGTTACTTGTACCCTTTTTTTACTTCATTACCAAGTGAAACTATTGTAGAAAACCCATCCACCTATAGTGTCAATGTTGTTGCAATTTGGCATGTTCTTGAAGATACTATAAGGGTTGGTGATCTCTATGTATGAGTGTTTCCTTCCCTAAAAAGTAGTGCTTCCATTTCTTTACACTCTAGACCAATGCATACAACTCTTTATCATATGTAGGATAGTTAATAACAAATTGGTTAAAAGTTTAAGAGTGGTAAGAGATAGGCTTACAATATTGCATCAATACTACACCCATGGAATATCCATTGGTATTTGTATCGATCTCAAAAGGTTGTTGAAGATTCGATAATGCTAATACTAGTGTGGTATTGATATTCCCCTTCAAAGTGTCGAAAGATTTTTGTTGCTTTCCTTCCCAATGAATGTTTTTCTCCACATTGGTTAAGGCATGCAAAAGAGCTGCTATGAAGGAGAAGTTCGGAATGAATATCCTCCAATACTGGATTGCACCTAAGAATCTTTGAACTTCAATTACACTTTTTGGCTCTGGCCAATTTACAATTACATCAATTTTGGAAGGGTCATTTTTTAGTTGTCCTCCTCCTACAATACGACCTAAGTACACACATGCAGTCTTTCCAAATTCACATTTAGACAATTTTACATACAATGTTTCCCTTTGCAAAGTATCCAATACTTTCTTTATAGGCCTCACATGCTCATCCAAAGTCCTACTAAAAACAAGAATGTCGTCTAAACATACAATAACAAAGTCATCTATGAAAGGTGTTACACATTATTTTGGTCACCTCAGTGATCAACTGGAAACATGTGTTAATGTTCCCTAAAAATATTAAAAGAAGACTTTCTCCATGAGAAAAGTGATTTTATTTCCTCTTTCAAAAACCATATAAAGGAAGGTTGTTACACCCTACTATATGCATGGGGTATGACGATGCCTGATCGTTGCACTCTTACCTAAACCTAGAATACAACGTTGTCACATTCTGCTTGTGCATAGGGTGCGACGATGCTTAAAGCATAAGAAAAGTCAAAATTCATGAATGTTCTAGAAGGAGATCTTCTATAAGATGAGGTGGCCTCTGATCGGTTTGGATATCACTCACTTATTTGATTTAGTGGGATCATCCTAATCTCCTCATCCATCTCTCTTTCACACTATATAAAGAGGGATCTCTCATGGAAAATTCTAAAGTTGAATAGGCTAAGATTTGTATGGAGAGTTCTAATTTAGATTATGGTTAAGAGTTTTTCTTTAGTTCTTCAAGTCAGATTGTGGATATTCTTCATTCAAGGCATTTGGAGCAATGATGTGTGTGTTGAAGAAAATATCCATTGATAGGGGACCTTGCAACATCAAGGCATGGGTTGTATTCTCCAATTTCTATTCATTTAATACAATGATACGTTTCTTCCCTATATGAGGATCTTGTATTCTATTGTATAATTGTTTGATCATATACATAGACTTCATTAGAATAGATATATCTTTGTTTTCCCTCTTTGTTGGTTTGTGATTCTTGGATAGGCTTACTATTCTACAAACCCAAGGAAGGATCTACAAGGATGACACTAGAGAGGATCAAGCATCGTTTAAAAGGTATGTCACTTGTACCTCACTAAACTAGTTCACATGATAATGAATTTTAAGGCAAGGTGTGTATTCCATTCTATTTTGTTCTAGTTTCATGTGGAAGTTAGGGATATCTATGTGTGTCCACACTTATTGATTAATACGATAAAAAAATTGGCGACCATACTGAGGATACAAATTTCGTTTTGTTTTTTTACTCTTATTTTCTTTTATCCTACCTTCTTTTGGTCAAATTCATTCTCTAAGTCCGTGGGTGATCCATTTAGACTCCCTAGGTCTAAAGGTTTAGTAAGAAAATTTTGTTTCCTTCCATTTTCCTTTAGTTGCAGAGATCGTCTCACTCTGCTATATAGAAAGACCACGAAGATCCTCTGACAGTGCACATTATTGGTGCATACAAGTGTGACGATGTCTCATTGTACCCTATTGGTAGCATGCGACAACCCTATATCATCACACTATGCTCCACTGCAACCCTCGATGATACCTGTAGGAATTATTGGAGATAGACAATTTTTATTTTTTCACCTAGTTTTGCCTCAATTTCCAGGGATGAAATTATGATATTAGTGAATGGTTAATTTATAATTTTGAATCTTGAATTTGATTGGTTTTCAAAAATTGGAAGTTTTTTTGTAAATTTTGCAAGTTTTTGCTTTTGATTTTTTTCACAAGGGTATAATCTATAGATCTCAGTCCTACGTGATTGTTTGACAAAGAATCATTGATTTATTTGGATTTTTGGATTGTTTTTACTTTCTAGATTGTTCATTCATTGAGAGAATTTTTTGTTTGCATTTGACAAAAGGCTTTCCTATGATTTCATTTTTTTCTACATTATAGGTTTCATCTAGGAATCGTGTTGAGAGTGTGTTAATTTTCTTGAATTATGCTTTCTTTTCTTCATTACATATCTTCTCTTATTTGAGAAAGAAATAACTGAATTCATTTCTTATTTTTAGTAATTGTTCAGAAGAAAATTGTTGCATTCAAAATATTTGTTAAAACAGAAAAATTGGAAAATTTTGTAGCTTATGATTATTTGGAATTTTGTTCATTTAAAAATTGAGAAATTGCGTTTCGTAGCTTTTGTATTTCAAAAGAGATACCTTCTCCCTACTGTAATTAGAGTTCATCGAATTAAAATATTTCATAATCATCTCTTCTTGCGTTTTATTGGGTCAAGGTCATTTACATCATCAATTTCATTTCGATTTCCCTTTTGAGTAACCTTTAAAAATAAAGCGCAATTTTAAAATTTATTAACGAATTTTATTTTCTAGAAATTCTCTTCACCAACATTATCTAGGATAGCGCTTTGGAATAGGTTGTAATTCACACTCTCCAAATCATCAAAACACACAATAATATCTTTTGGTGGGGAGAGTTCAAATCTGCTTGCTACATTTTGTCCTCGGAAGCCCTTCTAACACAAGTGTCAATCATGAGGTCACATTAGGATTGGCAGAGTTACTCACCCTTCTTTGTGGGTCTTAGTGTATATATTTCTTTTATTATTGGTGGTCACTTGAGAAGAAAATCATGTGGGGATCTTCTCAAGTTGATTTCAGGCTAGATACCCTGCCTTTGTGCATGGATCAGATTGTCGATTGTTTCCCTAGGAATCATTGACATAATTGGTAACCTTAGTAGCCTATCTATTTAGGGTCTTTACACAAGGTGACTGTGGAGGGGAAATTCTTCAAGGTACCTTTAATCGACGTTGGACAAACTCACTAAGGATCCTTTGAGGGTATACCCATGATTATGTGTGGGAGCTTGCACCATGGTGTAAGTCTGTTAAGCAGGTTTCCAACGTAACTTTTCCACCCGCTTTATCCCATCCCCTTATTGTCTTGATTTCACGACGTTGGATTTCATCACCAACTAGTGACTTCAAAATAATAAGGTTTGTTTGCAAGCTTGATTTATATATTTTATTAGTGAGTATTTTTTGTTTCTCTAGTTGGACATAGATTTGTTTTGTTTTTTATTTGGTGCAGATAACATCGGCTCTTGTCATTCACATAGGATGTAAGGGATACCTCTCGAAGATACAAAAAGTTACATCACTTTGCTTGCCAATTCACCACAGGGATCTCCTGAAGGAGCAGTCAATAATGATGTATCCTCTGAGATTGGAAGTTCTACTCCTTTAGAGGAGTCGATACTTCCCGTAAACACATTATTGAATATTAGAGAAGATGCAATTTTTCTCTTGCTAAATTCATTAGGAGAAATTGTTACTGAAGATCATACTGACATACCTACTGGACCACTCGCGACATGATATTTTTGATAAAATAGCATTGCTAGCATCAAAATCTCCCATGAATTCAATTTCTTACACAATACCTTTAGATAATTTCACTAGAACAAAAAGTAATGTTGTTACAGTTCCTGACCAATTATTGATTGGTTCTCACTCGATTCTTCCTCTTCGGATCGCCAACTCTACCATGGTCCCACAAGCTACACATGTTTCTACCAGAAATGTGGTCATCACTCAAGCTCCTATTGGAAAACCACTTTCTCTTAGATCGAATTCGTCACTTCCCCTTGGGTATAACTCTTTGAATGATTCTATTTCTATTCCTACCCAGAATCCATCTGGAGGGTCTAATATTTTTGTTCATTCTGGGTATAATGTTGCTAGTCATTTTGTTCCTACACCTACCCAGGTTTTCTCCAGGGGGCCTTACGTTCCTCCTCCACCTTCTCCTAGAGGATGTAATATTCTTGGCCTTAGTAGATCCAATCCAGTTGGACACAAAACTAATTTTTTTGGCTTCTGGTTTTCAAATTCCAGTTGCAGGACAACCTTAAGTTGGGGGAAAACCTCAATTTGCAGGGAAATCTCAAGTTGGAGGCCATAACCCAGTTTATGGCAAAAGTATACCCGGATTACAATCTCAAACTTGGAATATTCCTTTCCAAGGGAATCAACAACTGTCTAAGGGGAAACATCCTCAAGTTAATTATTTTGTACCCCCTAATCACAAAAAACCATATCGAGGTTTTATGAATCCTACTTGGGGTCAAAATTTTTAGTCTAATGTTCCTTTCCAAGGGAGCATACCTAATCAACCAACCCCTCTTGACTATTTTATTCAAAATCCTCCACAACTAATTCTGTTAGGACTATATAACTATCTACAGACTGCTTATGGTCCTTCTAGTATACCTACAGGGTTAGCACCTCAAAACTACTAGTTTCCTCAAGTGAACAGACAATTTTTTTTTCTTGTTACTTTGGATTTACCAGATTTATCTAGGATTTTGAATGATCCTATTTTTTATTCTCCTTATTCGCCTGTCATACTATCCAATTTACCATCTGACATTCCTAAGTTTGACGGTCAATGGGGAGAAGACCCGAATAATCACATCATGACATTCCATCTTTGGCGTTTGTCCAACTCATTGATGGATGACTCTATAATATTACAACTTTTCAAACAAACTCTTATGGGTTCGACAACCAAATGGTATATTGAGTTACCATGGGGATTATTTAATGACTTCAATACCCTAGCCATGGCCTTCTTAACGCATTACTAGCCGCCTATTCGATATGAGACATGAACTGAAATTTTGAGTTCATTTAAAGAGTCCTCTTCCACTCATATTTCTAATCATATCCATGAGTGGAGGAGGAGAATATGCTTAATCAAACTTTTGATGAAACTTTTGTACCAATGGCAAGATTGGAGGCCATCAGAATATTCCTTGCATATTCATGTCATAAGAACTTTAAAGTGTATCAGATGGATGTTAAGTCATCTTTTCTTAATGGAGATCTAGAGGAAGAAGTATATATGTGCATGGAAGAAATTGACTACAACCTTTTTCCAAGTACAAAGGTTTTTTCTATGGTTATTGTATTTTTTGTTCTAACTTTGGTCACAAAGCTGTAAACTGTTATTTAAGATCTAGATATTTGAAATCAATATACTCAAGGATAAATTATTTGCCACAACAAAGATTGAGACAACCAAGAAACAAACAACCACATACTATAAATCATGTGATGGATGGAGGAAGGATGCAGGTGAAACATAACAACATTTATGAGCATAAAAATCATTATGATCTATTATTCAATGAACCAGAATGTTACATCTGTCATAACTATGGACATAAAGCTGCAGATTGTCGCTTAAGGAATTTTAAGCCAGATTCGAATCCTACTACTGAAAATTTCAAGATTTGGAAGAAGAAAGAAGATGACAAGTGTAGACTAGTCTTATCAACCCAAAGAGAAAAGAACCCCTGGTATATTGATAGTGGATGTTCCAAACATATGAATGGAGAAAAAAGAATGTTTCTAACTCTAAGTGAAAGAAAATTAGG
The DNA here is from genome assembly GCA_032191745.1 of Picea mariana. Lineage (NCBI taxonomy): Eukaryota > Viridiplantae > Streptophyta > Pinopsida > Pinales > Pinaceae > Picea > Picea mariana. The sequence goes on along the minus strand of JASDQU010735791.1, from coordinate 86,042 downwards.
GAATGTAACTTTTGGAGATGATGCACCAGGAAAAATAAAAGGTAAAGGAATGGTGAGTTTGAGTAATGGAAAAGGGAAAGATCAATATGTGTTGTTTGTAGAAGGTCTGAAACATAATCTGCTTAGTGTCAGTCAAGTCTGTGACCTAGGATGTGAAATCATTTTTACCTCTAAAGATTGTAGAACAAAATCTGTGAATTCAAGACAGCTAGTTGCAAAAGGGATAAGAACATAAAACAATGTCTATGTGTTAAAAGAAGAAAACGAAGAATGTTACTTAAGCAAGTATGATGAAAGTTGGCTATGGGATAGGAGACTTAGACACTTAAATTTTGATCATGTAATCAAGCTCAAAAATAGTGGGGCAGTAAAGTATCTTCTAAAGATATCAAAGCCATATGATTATGTTTGTAAACCATGCCAGATAGGAAAGCTTACTCAAACACAGTTCAAATCTAAAAACTTTCCTTCAACAGAAAAACCTCTCCAGTTAGTACATATGGATTTATGTGGACCATCAAGGAAAGAAGTTACATGAAAAGAAAATTATTTTATGTTGATTATTGATGATTATTGAAGACTAACATGGGTTGCCTTTTTGAAGGAAAAATCTGAAGCATTTGAAATTTTCAAAGTGTTTAAGGCTCTAATTGAGAATCAAACAGGAAAAATATTAAAGGCAGTAAGGTATGATAGGGGAGGAGAGTTTATCTCATGGAACTTCAAAGAGTTCTCTAATAAACATCGAATCAAAAGAGAGTACACAATTCCAAGGACTCCACAACAAAATGAAGTTGTTGAGAGGCAAAATAGATCAGTACAACAAATGGCAAGATCAGTGATGAATGAAAGGAACATACCTCATACATATTGGGTGGAAGCAATTCATACAACTGTTCATATCCTTAACAAAGAACATCTCGTACCACACAATGACAAAACTCCTTATGAACTATGGTTTGGAAGACCTGCTTCAATCAAGCATTTTAAAGTCTTTGGGAGTAAATGTTATATTAAGAATAATGACGAAAATATTGGAAAATATGATGACAGGGCTGATGAAGGTATCTTCTTGGGTTATGCTACAAACAGTAAAGGGTACAGATGTAACAACAAGACGCTGCATAAACTAGTTGATTGTATAGACATAAAAGTTGATGAAGAAATCTCGATCAGAAATGTAAGAAGTGTTGAACCAAGAACAAAAGGTATAGTTGAAGATGAAGATGAACAGGTCCAAGGATCAGAAAGAGAAGAATATGAATCAGATGAAGATACAAATACTCAAGATGACATAAATTAGTAGAAAGAAACAATCTCACCTCTCGGAATTGTTAGAAAGAATCATCCTAAAAATCAGATAATTGGAGATATAAATAAAGGAGTTCAGACAAGAAGGAAATTGATTAAAGACTGAGAACAATCTCATGTTGTTTTTTTTATCTATGACTGAACCTAAAAATTTTTATGAAGCCATCCAACATATTGATTGGATTAGAGCTATGAATGAAGAGCTTGATCAGATTGAGAAGAACAATACTTGGGAGCTTGTTCCTAGACCCGAAGATAAGAATGTAATAGGTTCCAAATGGGTGTTCAAGAATAAAATGAATGAAAAGAGACAAGTTGTTAGAAATAAAGCTAGATTGGTCTGTAAAGGGTATGCACAAGTTGAAGGTCAGGAATTTGATGAAAATTTTGCACCAGTGGCAAGATTGGAGGCCATCAAAATGTTCCTTGCATATTCATGTCATAAGAACTTTAAAGTGTTAAGTCAACTTTTGTTAATGGATATCTAGAGGAAGAAGTATATATGGAGAAACCTGAAGGATTCTCATTGACAGATAATCCTAATTATGTTTGCAAGATGAAGGACTTATATGGACTGAGACAAGCACCACGAGCTTGGTATTATAGACTGGACAATTTTTTATAAGAGAAAGGGTTCAAGAAAGGTACTATTGACAACAATCTCTACATTAAGTCTGAAGGTGATAATTTACTAGTTGTTTTGGTTTATGTAGATGATATTATTTTTGGTTGTAATAATGAATCATCTATCCAGTGGTTTGCTAACTCTATGAAAACATATTTTGAGATTTCCATGATAGGAGAACTGTCATATTTTCTTGGTTTACAAGTAAATCAGAGTTCTGCAGGAATATTTATCTCTCAAAAAAAATATTTGCAAGAGATGTTGAAGAAATTTCAGATGGAGGATTCCTCTATTGTTAGTACACCTATGGTGGTTGGTTGCAAACTCAGTAAAGATGATGTGTCACTTGATGTTGATCAAAGGACATACCAATCAATGAAAGGAAGTCTTTTGTACATCACAGCTTACCATCCTGATAGAATGTAAGTTGTTGGAATGGTAGGTCATTATCAGTCTGCTCCTAAAGAAATTCATCTAGTAGCAGTAACAAGGATATTCAAGTACTTGAAAGGCACAACGAATTACGGTCTTTGGTATCCTAGAAATCATAACTTTCAGTTAACTTCTTATTCAGATGTCGAATGGGAAAACTGTGTTGATGAGAGAAAAAGCAGTAGTCGAGGAGCATTCTTTCTGGGTGACTCATTAGTAGCATGGCTTAGTAAAAAGTAAGGATCCATTTCATTATCAACTACAGAGGTAGGTTACATCTGCAGAAGATGCAGGAAGAATCTAGCGGTGTTAAGCTCCATCTCGGAGTCTTGGAATCACGACTTGGATTATCAAGACTGTTCATCACAGGAATCACAATATGTGAGATCGTGATGAGATCTGGACCGTCAGATCATTGGAGATCTACAACGTTGATAAGGCTCGATGAAGTTCATAAGTTCGAGAAATATGAAGCCCCTTTTGGCACATCATGTGGTCACCACCAGTGGTCACGTGAGGGGAAGAAACTAGCGATGCTAAGCTCCATCTTGGAGTCTCGACGATCGTGACTTGGAGTGTTGAGACCCTTCATCATAGGAATGTCGAGATGCAAAATCAAAAAATTCAAATTATGTTTAGCGCTTGGTCACAGCTAGTGGGCATATGAGATAAACGTGAAATCCTGCGGATTTAATCCAATGGTGTTGGTTAATTGGAAACTTGATCGAAGGGTTATTGTTTCACCTCACAGGTAATCGATCAATTATGATTCAGTTAGAATAACTGAATCATGATTCTTGGATAGTTGGCGATTCAGTTGTTGATGCGTTTTCTTGGAGATTCAAGGTGTAACTGAATAGTTGGTATAGGATAAAAAGGAGACGCAATGACTGTGGAGTGTTGGTCGTTCTGAATGAAAAATTATTTGAACTGTAAGAAAGGGAAAATTATAGTATGCACAGTGTGAGATCGACAGTATGCGCACTGTGAGATAAAACTCAGAGATGAGTAACATATGAGGAATAGACAAAAACAAGAGCAGATTTGCAGAAAATCTTGAAGCAGAGAAAAATTGAAGAACAAACAGAGGAAGAGAAGAATTGTAGAACAGTTAGAAGGAGAGCATATTTACAGAACAAAGAAGAAGTTGTAAGAATCGATTTATATGTGTTGTTGGTTATTCAATCATTTATTTATAATCAGGGTGGTAGGGAGCTATTAGGGAGGACTGTTGTCCTCAGAGGTTCAAGTGGGTGCTTGAACACAGGGAGTTGTAGCTTCTATCTAGTTGCAGCCAGAGAAACCAGGGTGGCAGGGTGGTGCAAGGAAGAACTATTGTTCTCTGTTATACAGGTTGGTGCCTGTGTGACTGGAAGTTGGTGCTTCCATCCAGTTGGTGTTGGAACACTCAGGGAGTTAGTGCTTCCTTCTAGTGGGTGCTAGAGAAACCAGAGATTTGGTTCTCTCAAACAAGTTGGTTCTTGTAAAAGTGGAAGTAGGTGCTTCCATCCAGTCGGTGCTGGAAAACTAAGGGAGTTGGTGCTTCCTTCTAGTCGGTTCTAGAGAAAACAAAGAGTTGGTGCTCTCAACAAGTTGCAGCTTTCAAAATAGAGGTTGTAGCCTCACAATGAGTTGGAGATCATATGTATTATAATGTAAATATTAATTATCATACCAAGAAGAAGAGGTTTTTACCCTTTATGGGTTTCCTCAGGAAATATCTGTCTCTATATATTTCATATGTGTGACTGATGTCGAATTTTCTATTGCTTACCTCTCTGCATTATTGGGATTGTCATTGAGTGCTCTGTAAAGAGTTTTAAAATAAGCATAATTGTTTAAGTACGGTAACAACTGATTCACCCCCGCCCCTCTCAGTTATCCAACAAAAAATAATAATCAGCAATCTGATAAACTCAAAACACATCCTGCTTATGGCAAAGATAAGCGTAAACCTCATTATCATTGGCTTATCTATGGTGAGGATCATTACACGAAAGATTGTCCACGATGTCCTGAGGTCACTAAGTTCCTGCAACAGACTAGGAAACCTCCTACACACCATACTGACACCACCTTTTTGTTCTCAGCAGCAGGCCCGATTGGTCATTCATGACCAACCTTCTCCCTCTACCACATCTTACGTCCGTATGTGTATTGGTGACTCCAAGAATAACGAAGTTGCACTCGCAAATCGAGCCAAAGATTATTCTCCTTTGAAAGATAAAGTTGATGTTTCACCACCTTCATTAGTTCAACCTCCTACCCCAACTTCATCTCCAAATGATCCTCTTCATCTCGAATGATCGGTCCTAGATATAGTTCGTCGCCCTCCTCCCAAAGGCGTTGTTCAAAAGTATTCATTTAATAATCATGTGCATGCTACCCAAAACTATAGTATTGTATAAGACCTTGTGCAAGCACCCTTTGCGATGTCGTCTCTCGAAGTCCTTCAAAGTTGTCCTACTCAATGGAATGTGTTGTTAAAGGATATTGGTGGAATTGATCCTATCAATACCAATTTGATAATATTTAACTTGGAAGATCATATTCCAAAGATTCCTCCTCGAATAGCATTTCAGATCCTAGTTGTTGTGGAGAATAAGAACATTTTTCAAACCGTTATTGATGAAGGAGACTCGCATTTCATTATGTTTTATACGTTTTGGAAATCTATTGGCTCTCTTGCCTTTACCGACTCGCACAATACTCTTAAGGATTTCAATGGTATAGGCTTTAAAAATTATGATGTTCTTCCCTCATTTTCTATTATGTTAGAAGGTAAGGTGGTTAATTTCGAGGTTGAGGTCTTTGATGCATGTGACATCCCAAAAAAAAAAAGTATTTTTGAAATTCAAAATTTGCTGGGAAGTTATTCTGTTTTTAGTAAATTCGAATTTGGAAATTTTTTTCCATTTATGGCAATTCTGAATTTCAAATTTGATGATTGTAATTAATTATTATGACTGTTGGGCTATGACACTTGTATGAAAACAAAATATTTTATATTGATTGCAGGAGGAAAAATGGAACAACCATGTTAAAATCAGCTGACCATGACTCCATGAGTGGGGAACATGTTGGAACTACCTGTGGGATGATTATTACAAGTGGAAAATTAGATATTTGGCCATGGGCAGCCCCTAAAAAGCAGGGATTTCGAAAGCTGTGAAAATTCCCAAGGGGGGAAAGAAAGACCTAGGAAAAAGCATTGTTGTTTTTTTGGTTGTTAAATAACATATGTGAGGAAGCAAGACACTGCCTAATATGTTGGGGGAAAAAAGGAACTACTGAATACTTGTTGTTATGAACACTCATTCAGAGCGTGAGGCAAGGGAGAATATTACTCATAGAGGAAGACATTGTTGAAGAGGATTTTCCAAGTTTTCTCTCATGGATTCATGGTCAGGCTAGGGGGTGAATTGGGTAAACGTTGGCTGCCCTATTCTATGGTTGGGAGGAACGTGGTTGTTCCCTTTGTCTTCCCACAAACTAG
>JASDQU010735790.1:155210-168828 GCA_032191745.1 Picea mariana | reverse complement strand
TTCTAGAAGGATCTTCCTCTAGATGCTTCTCTTAATAGACATATTTAGTATAAATAAGGGTCGAGGGTATCAAAACCCTAGCTTGGAGATTATTGTAATAGAGCGCTTCTCGATTGGAGGTTGCCCCCTCGAAGAGGCCTGTGAACATTGCTTTCTGAATCAAAGTGCTATTTCTATTGCTATTCTTATATCATTTCTTTGTTATTGTGAATATTATGCTGGATATTTTACTATTATTCTTCCATTTCTAGCATTTTATTTATGTTCTGCATATTTTATATATCTGGTATCTTGCATGGTGACTCAATATGTTTCAGGCTAGAGAGATTGTATTGATTAATATGGTCGACGACCAAGTTATGTAAATTGTATAATGAATTATTAATAAAAAAACATCAATTGCTTCAATACGAGAGGGACGATAACAATGGGGGGATATGATTCCACAAGAGAAGGGGCTAAAGGGGAGTCCAAGGAAAAACCCATGTCATTTTCCAAAGTTAATGTGTCATTAACATATAATCATTATTTGACTTATTAAACACTCAATCATTGAATGCATGTAAGAGGTTGGGTGAGGAAGTCACCTCACCTAGCTATGATAGCATGGGGGAAGTGTGAGAGTCGAGAAATCAACTCTGGGAAATGTGAGAGTTAACATGCATGGGAGAAAATGAAATTTGAATGGGAAAAGAGGACAATGTTTTACATGTTTATTTTGGACAACAAGGGAAGATCTAGGTTCTAAGAAGAGCACTAGTCATGCTAGCCATGGAAAGCCAACTTGCTGGGTTGAGTTTTATGCTAAAAAGAAGGTTGTATTCCTGTAAGGGACATTTTCATGTTTAGGAAATTGGCTCAAGAGCCTTGAGAAGGCTGATGTGAGTAGTCCTAGAGTGGCTAATAATTATTGGAGTCCCTAGCTAAGATATTCTTGCCAAACCGTGTGCACTGGATCCCAAGAGGGAAGTGGGAAGGTCTGAGGGACTGCATGGCATAGAAGGGGGATTCCATTCCTTGGGTTGTGTAGGTTAAGGGGAAGAGAGTTGGTGGCTTCAAATTTTTGTTGGAGGTTGAGACTTGGATTTTGGGATGGTATGTCTGGAGAGTGGACAACCAAGAGGGCCATAAATTCTTGTGGACTCACATTCTCATCTCAGAGGTGGCTTAATTTTGAGAGAAAATGAACAACAATCATCTGGCTAGGAGGAATGTCCTTTATATGCAACCCTTTGGTTAATCTATTTATAGATAAGTATATGTTATATTTTATTGAGTTTATTTTTTTGTGTATATTTTATTTGAATGTTGTTGCGTTTGCTAAATTAGATGCATTCGCATTTTCATAATTGTTGTTAATTGCATGAATAAATTGGCATGTTTCCTACTATAAATTTTATTGTGTCAAAGAAGAAATCTAAATGGGTTTATCATATGGGTTCTTTACGAAACCCAAGGGCATGTGGAGAATTCATCAATGAGGGTTAATAATTACTTGCACCCAAAGAAGGAAGGAGAAGAAAGAGGACCACACAAATCACTGTGAATAAGTTGCAAAGGGGTTGAGGCATTCCAAGAGGTACATTTATCAAAACTATCTCGATAATTTTTTCCAAGAATGATCCAGATTTGATCATTATATTATTTGTAATGTATCTCAATGCTTTTGGAGTGGAAAAAATTGGAGGAATCAACTTGCAGGGTCATTTTAGTGGTAGGTCCTAGTTTGGAACCTTGGGGTTTGAAACCTTTTGGAGCCATTTTGAGGCATCAAAAAACATTTTTTGGGGGTATTTTGTGTAGAACTTGTGCCCACACACTTGAGGATGTTATACAATATGAGACTTTTCTAATGGTGTATACCATGCATTAATCATAGATCGTACAAAAAATTTATGCGTCTTGCAAGTTGACATATCTTGTTGACCACCATGGTATGAGAGGATGCAACGTTATCCCCCGTTACTCATGCATATGGGGCTAGCCATGTGAGTAATTTCAAGAAGAATATAGAATGTTCAAAACCTTATCAAAATTGAAGGTTGAGGAAATCAAAACCCTAACCCTAGATGGTTATCAGGTTATGTTAAATATCGAGCTGCTAGGAGGAGAAGGGGTTCTATTCTATGCTATTGTATTTTCTTCCATAATAGAGTAAAACAACTGGGAGTGAGAAATTAGAGAGAACAACAGAGGGGTTAATATTTTATAGCATCCTAACAGGCCAAAAGTCTTTGGTAACTCCATAAAGAGTGTTTATTCCTTTGTACATGCATTATTTCCATAATAGAGAAAAGAGGGCAAAGCAACCTCACCTTCTAGATGGGTTTTCTCCCATAAGGGTTTCCCAGAGAAAATATTTGTGTTATTTTTTCGATGGTGTGTGATTGTATTTTACTATTATTTATTTTCCTCTTTTTGTATATTTCATTCGTAAAACTAAAATCAATAACTAAATATTATGGAATCTAAAGGACTTTAACCTTCACAGTGTATATTTCAATTTTATTTATCAGATCTATTATGAGGAATTGTTCTAGTGGAATATCCATGGTATTTTATAGATCATATTGGTATTAGAGAAGGTTTTTTTTTGGGTATTTGTGGGAATTTTCAGGATCTGATAATCGACTTAAAGAGAATTCATACAAACCCTATCCATGGAAGATGATTCTATTCATAACAACCCTCAAGATCTAACACAAGAGAGATTTGAGAGGTTGGAAACACAAGTCATTGATATCAAATGAAATACAAACCTCCTCATGGTGGCTCTAGCAAGAAATATCGAACCGTTTGGAGATGAGGGAGGTTCTAACTTAGAGATCATATCAGAGGCAAAATCAGGAGATTAGGAAGACCGAGGAAAGGAGTCCCAGAAAGAGCATCAGAAAGAGCAGTTGAGTTCGAGTGTTATTAAATATCTATAGTCCCTATTCAAGATGGAAGCGAAAGTGGACATAAAGCCATACTAAGGTGAGATCAATGTATTAAAATTGAATCATTGGTTGTAGGAAATAGAAATTTATTTTAGCATTCACCTTATAGATGAAGAGAAAAAGATTTAATTTTCTATATTGAAGTTAGAGGGCCATCCTTTAACTTGGTGGGAAATCCATATGAAAACACTTATGATAGAGGGTGATCCTCCAGTAACTAGGTGGGAGGACATCAAAATTGTAATCAAGTCCCAATTACTACCCTACCAAGTATGCAGAAGACCAATATATCCAGTGGCACTACTTTAGGAAAAGGTATGGGAAACGTGTATAGGAGTATACCATAGAGCTCATAAAGATGGCCACCATGTTGGGTATTTCTCCCAAGAACCCATATGTACTCCTTAATTATTTGGGGGGGTTACACAATCATCTACGAAATAAGGTGATGCTCTTCAAGCCAAGCATAGTGGATGAGGAATGTGTATAGGAACAATACTTGGAAAGCATAGACCACAAGAAAGGGAATCCAAGCAGTTCCAAGTAGAAAGATCACTAAGAATCTTCCAAGGAGGGGAATATGAAGTGGAAAGGGGGAGAATATAAGAATAAAACAACCACTACACATTAGTGCAAATATCTTAGAAACCATTGAAATCATTGCAACATTGATGGCCACATTGAGAAAAAGTGTTGGAAACTACATCCAAAGATGAACCTAAAGAATTGCAAGAAGGGAAGAAATACAAAGAACCTTCTAGCCACATATTTGAGAAATCGAGTTGAAAGTAGCTTCGATGTGGATGAAAATGTTGTCTTCACATCTGTGCAGAAGGAGGTGAATATAAGTAGCCTTAATTACTAGGAAGAGAAGGACATGACCAAGTCATTCCACATCAATATTCAGGTCAAGAAGACCAAGATCAATGCTATTGTTTACTCTTATTCACAGGCTAATATCATAGTAGTGGATCTAATAAACAAGCTTGGATTGGAGTTTCATGATCATCCTATCCCCTATATATTAGGTTGGTTAAACAAGGATGCAATGATCAAGATAACAAACTAGTGCAAGATTAAATTTGTTGTAAGTGTTGATTTTTTAGATGAAGTATAATTAGATGTAGTACCACTATATGTATGCGGAGTAGTCTTTGGAAGACCGTACATGTATATGGGGGATTTTATCTTTATGAATATAGCCAACCAATATTGCCTCATCAATGATGGGAAATCCTTCATCATCAATGCACACAAATTCAAAGAAAAAATTTCACTGGTAAGTGCAAATCAATCTAAGAAATTGATGAGTTCTAGTAAGAAATATGTTTTACTTTTTCTAAGGGAAAATCGATTTGGTTAAGAGTCATTAAAATTAAATACATCCCTGGAAGGGTGTACTAAGGAGTAGAAAAATGAATTGGAGGAGTTGTTAAAGGAATACAAGGGAGTGTTTCAGGAGTCTAAAGAAATACCACCTAAGAGGGATGTAGAGCACGAAATCAATTATTTCGAGACTCCCCTTGCCAAGTATTGGGCTATATAGACAATCCATTCTGGAAGAAAATGAAGTAAAGAAGCAATTTCAATAGTTTTTGGATCAGGGTGTGATTTGACGAAGTACCTCACCTTGTGGGGCACCCATCATAATTGTTCCCAAGAAGGATGGGACTTGGATAATGTGTATTTATTATAGGGCATTGAACAAGATTATGATGAAGAATCGGTACCCTCTTCTCAGGATCAATGATCTATTGGACCTGTTGTGGGATGTCAAGTACTTCACTGAGATGGATTTTAAATCAATATATCACCCAGTACGAGTCAAATAATAAGATACCTCCAGAAGGATTCCTTCAAGACAAGTCCAGGTTTGTATGAGTGGTTTCTTATTCTATTTGGTTAGTGCAACACACCAACTACATTTATGATACCAATGAATGATGTTTTATTCCCTTACCTATATTCATTTGTTATTGTCTATTTGGATTATATACTAGTTTATAGTGATACCTAAGAGGAGCACATATCACATCTTATGCAGGTGTTAGAGACCTTGAAGAAGCACCAATTGTTAGCCAGTATTAAAAAATGTGATTTTTATCAACCGTCATTGGTGTAACTAGGGTATGTGATTGGTGGAGGCGAGCACTCAATATAAATTCCTCCAAGATGGATATAATCATGAAATGGACAATTCCTACAAATTGCACAAAAGTTAGGATATTTTTTTGGGTAGCACAATACCTATAGAAGTTCATAAATTGATTTTCAATAGTAGTTTCACCACTCCATGCAATAATAGTGGGAAGTAAGAGTTTCTAGTGGGGGGGAAATCAACAAAAGGCCTTTGATGAGATGAAAAGAAAGATTAGTTAAGCATCATTTCTCACACTACCAAACTTGCATAATCCCTTCAAAGTGGAGATAGATGTAAGTGGGTATGTTATGGGAGTAGTCCTAATGTAGGGAGGAAGGCCTATATGCTATCATTATAAAGTATTTGATGGGGTGGTCCTCAAATACCCTACCTACGACAAAAATCTCTATGCTTTTGTACAAGCTATCAAAAAGTGGAAGCACTATCTAATGGGGAAGGAGACCATCATCCACACAGATCACCATCCTCTCTAGTATTTGCAAGCCTAGAGTAAGTTACAACAAACTAGGCACTACAAATGGATGGGGTTCTTACAACACTTTCATTTTGTTCATAAATTATAAGAAGGGAAACAAAAGTTGGCATATATTCTTTCACACCCACCCACATCCAAGATTATAGCTTTGGGAAAAATGTATCCTTTTACCCATGATGCATACAAAGATGCATACATAGAATATGAGGACTTCAATGAGGTGTTTCAGCAGCTACATGGCCAAATTCATATAGAAAAAGGTGATAGTAAGGATGACTATCATTTCCACAATGGTTTACTCTACAATATTGAGAAGCTTTGTGTCCCTAAAGGTGAATGATTGTAGCTTATTAGAGAGGCTAGAACCTCCAAGGTTGGAGGACATTTTGGTGTCTGGAAGGAAATTTCCAACTTACATAGGTATGTGTACTATCCCAAAATGTAAGAATATGTAGCATGGTATATTAGAGGATGTATAATTTGTTGTACCAGTAAGCCTGGTATATTAGAGGATGTATAATTTGTTGTACCAGTAAGCTTGGTAATAGGAAGTAAGGTCTATACCATCCATTATCGATATCCACTAGACCTTGAGAAAGAATTTCCATGGATTTTATGGGTCGTTCACTGACCATGCAGAAGGGAAATGAATAGTGATTTGTGGTAGTTGACAGGTCGAACAAAATGTGCATTCTCATGCCTTGTAAAAATACCATCAACGGATAGGAAGAATCAAACTTGTTCTTTGAATAGGTTTGGATGCACTTTGGGATACGAAAGAGCATCATCTCAAACATGGACACCATATATCTCAGTGAGGAAATTCATGGATGTCTACATGTTTCACTAGGAAACCCACGAATATGCTCTTAGGGAATAGTTTTTAGATGATTTTTTAGAGGAACTTTAGGGAAAAGTGCAGAAATAATTTGGAAAGGGTTAGGGCATGGAAAACATGCATAGGTGTGGCATTTTTTGCTATAAAATATGCCCCCTAATGTGTGACAACAGAAGGGAAAAATGATGGCCAAAATAAATTATGAACTCTAAGAGGCGAGGATCCATCGAAGTATCCAAGAGGGTTTCTGAACAACTATTCCAAAAACAATAACTGTTAGAAAAGATTAAGTAAGAGTTTTGTTTCCCAAGTCAGGCATACCCATGCTTAGGAGTGATAAAGCATGGCCGCCAAAGCAAATACACGACAGATCCATGGTACACATGGAAGTATGATTAATTCCCATGGCCACAAACAATACATAGTGGATCCATGTGATAAATATGAAGTAGAAATCATGGTCACGAGGAATACAAAGTGGATCCATGTCAGAGTAGATCATAGCCACAAATAGATACACAATGGAGCTATGTATCAAGATCAAGAACATAGGATATCTGGAACCAATAGAATGAACAAAATTTATCCTATGCAAGTACCAACGTCTGTGAGGTGGCACCATATGAGTCGGGAAGGATAAAAAAAGAAGTGGTTCTCGTACGTCACCCGAAGTCTTCAAAACAATCTATCTTGGTACAATTCTATACTATGTGAATGGATGAGTCGAATTCAAACATATTGAGACATCATTTTATTACCGGTCATTGATGTGTACCGTTAACAAATGCGAGACAACCCACCGATAATGATAATGGGAGTCAAGGTACCATGGTACTATATAACAAGTGTGAATGAATGAGCTAGCATCAAACACCTGGTAGAAACTATTGAGCAGGGGACCTTGATGTATTCCCACTGTAAATAGTGAGGGAACCTACCCTTGATAACTATAAGCCCCAAGTTACCAAACATAACTCTAGATCCCTCTCCCAGAGCAAGATGTGTCGAAGTCGATGGGAGGGAACCCACTGGAAGGAAGGAATTAAGGCATCCTCCATCATCCATCATGAGGGGTGGCGGAAGGCCAAATATTTGGAAGATATTGGATGAAGAGAGTGACACTCGTGATGATGAGACTGACTTGGGAAGGTCGACTTGCAAGGTCAAAAACTAACTATAGAATGGTCGACTCACGCTAAACTTTCCCTTGAACAAAAGCACGACACATTATGTGACTTAGGTAGCATGGACTATGAACTGGGATACGTTTTTGAAATAGGAGGCATCAACAAATGCTCCATATGGTTGGAAGAATAACCAACTGGGGGAGATAAAACTCAAAATGAGAAAAAACTCTCCTAAATCCATACTAGACCCAAAATGATGAGATAGTGACTCAATATTGTTCTTTGTTCAAGGGTGACAAGATTGCTGCCAATAAAAGAGATAAATTCTTTCGCCCCTTATTTTTTTTATTTTTATTTTTGTCTTTTTTCATATTATTAAATCCCGAAAAGGAATAAAAGAGTATTATAGTAGAGTGGAGGAAACTAGTGTCACGACCAAGCAAACTAGTTCCAAATAACAAGGAACATACCTATGCTCAATGAAAGGAAAGCATGTGTAGGATAAGGATACTCAGGGAATGTTTCCTCTAAGGTTAAGGTGTCGAGTCGCAAAGGCATAAATTGAAAGGCTAGGAACTGGTAGGAATGCATAAGAAATGGGTTCAAAGAAAACATGTTGAAGCTGGCATTAGGCCTAAAACTGTGATAATTCCATATGCAATGCAATTACAACTCAGATTTAGGAAGTAAACCTCCCATGGTGGTATTTTTCATAAGTTTAGTCTCTAGGTCCCGAAAATGAATAAAATAATACCAAGGAGAACTCTTCTAGCCAATACTGGACTAGAGTATTCCTTTTTCGTAGATAGTCCAGTCGGTCTGGAAAGGGGTTAAAATTATACCAAAAAGGATGTCTATTCAAAACAATTTTAATGAGTGTGATAGAGACAATATCACTCGGCTATCTTTTCATATTTAAGGAGTCTGAAAAGAGCTTAAGTATGGACTCCCTTGTCCTTTTTCAGAAATTTAGTTCCCTGATTCTGAAAAAGTATAAAAAAAATTAAGGAGAACTCTTCTAGTCCATAGAATAGAGTATGCCTTTTTCATAAGTAGTCTTCTCCATTCTGAAAAGGGGTAAATTTCCACTGGACAAATGTTCCTTTAGGTCCATTTAACGAGTGTACAAGGAACAAGGTCACTCGATAATATTTTCAATTTGAAGGAGTTTGAAAAGATCTTAACTATGGACTCCATAATGTCATTGTGAACAACATATAAGGGAGGGAGTCACATGGGTAACAACCAGAATAAGATTGAGTAAGAAACATGACGTGTTGGTTGTGGAGCCTGATTATCTTCCTGATTAATAGGTCTTTGTTTTCAGATGTGTTGATACCCCATGAAGACTTTACACCCCGGAAGAATGTACACTCCTCCATGAGGGGGAGTGTAGGGGGGGTTACCCCCCCTATGGGTTCCGAGGGAAAATGGTCCCCTTGCGTGGGTTTAAGGGCGAAGCCCCCGAAGGAAAAATTTCCTTGTAAATGTATATTGTAATTTCATAGTAAATATGGAGCGTTCATTATAAGGTCGCAGATATGACAGTAGAATTTATGTTAGAGTTTTTTTCCTTAGAAGGAAATCGTCTTTTATGAGGGAAATGTATTGCGACTATGTATTATTGTGACTATTGTATTCTAAGTGAGGAAAATATGAGAGAAAGAAGAGGGAGTTACATCGGGTGTGTTGTAGGTTGTATCCCTTCATTTGTTGGATAATAATAAAGGAAGGACATGGAAATTTCTCTGGTGCACGTAGCCCACAGTAGGTGAAGCACATATATATGTTTCTTTATTGTATTGTGTATCTTCTATGTTTTATTTCTGCATTTGTTTTATTTTATTTCTCTACGATCTTGTTTTTCTAACATGAATATCGAAAGAAAAATCATGGCAAGGATAACCACGACTCCCGAGCCTAAAGGACAATCTTGCAACATAAGCACCCGAATACAAAGGGATTCTAAACTAGGATTCCCACAGAAGGTAGGCTCTACCACATGATTTACAACACTTCTAAATAGCAGAGAAGGTTCTTCATCATAACTCAGTGGGGTCAATCCTAAGGCCAAATGAATCAAGAAACGAATTATGAAAAAATGCATGGAGGGAAAAACTTAACCTATATGCCAGTTTCAAGATCATTACCTGTCAGAACGGATTGACATGGAACAAAAAGGTACCAAAGAAAATGTCTCCAAAGTTCTATATATATGACCAAAAACACTTACCCAAGAGTTAATAAGTCCAATATAGAAACCTCTAATAAATACAAGTATCAAGGGATACATAAATTGAAAACCAGAAACCCTAAAAATATGATATGTACAAAGGACTACACAACCTTACGTATTATGCATAATAGTTCCCCATGTAGAGCCCATTGCTAGGCTCAAGCCAAGAGTTTCATTGGTAACCAACCAGTAAAGCTTACAGTTTAGGAGGAGGTCGAAGATCCATAATCATATCTTCAATTATGGCCTCATTTGAAGGAAAATCAACGTCCATTAAACCAGGGCCTAAAAACTCACAAATACCAAGGCTTGAGGTCTTAAAAACAACAAGATCAAACTCAAGAGGAAACACCAGATTACTCGATCCAATAGGGGGAGCAAAGGCTCCCATTCCCCCATTGTATAAAACACATGATCAATTACCGAGACCTTGTCTCGAGAAGGAAAACATAATTGTAAAGGATTCTTCTCAGGATTAGTTGAACATCAATGATAATATGCCACATAATTCACTCGTGGCAGGGAAGATTCTACTCGAACACTAGGAATGAAAAAAAGGGAAACCCGAGGTAAAGCCGAACTAGATGGTGATTATCAAATGAAAGTTGATCAGTAGTGGCAATATTTATTTTGTGAGGGAAATGCATCACATGAAAGAGCATATACGCCACAACATTCATCACATACACATAATCACTCCCAAGAAGTAAATTAAATTCTAAAGGGCATGGAATCACTAATAGATTCACTAGGATAGTCTTCCCACCTAATGTGATAGGAAACTAAGTAATAATACCCAGACATTCACTAGGTCTTCTATCGAAAGCCAACAAATCACTATTAGCTGACACAAGCTTGGGAGAACCCAAATCTTGCCAATTCGAGGATGATAAAAGGCTTGCATAGGATCCTTCATCTACAATAGTTCGATAAATTAGTAATTTATTGATTCCAACCATTATCTGGAAGGGTGAAAAAGAAATAAGGCTAGGATCTACAAGATGATTCCAAACAAAAGCAAACCATCCTAGGACTTGGAGGGAGCATACTCGAAGAGAGTGGAATCCCCCCTTGTTAAAAAGGTAATGAACTGGAAATTTTAAGGACATGGTCAAAAGATGCATCACTCCATGATATATGAGTGAGATCAATCGAATATTGCATCGGTGAGACCACTTCCTAAGACTTTTTACTCTCCAAGAGAACAGTGGGATTGCCCAAAGATTTCATCAACACGACCACTTTCTCAACCACTTGTTGAATAAGGTGAGAGAAAATATGGTCAAGAGAGGCATCACCCCTAAAAACAAGAGTGGTGTCGGTTGAAGATTGCATCGGAAAAGCCGCTCCATCAACCATTTGTTATCACTGAAATTTCGTCTGCACATGGCGACAAGAACTCAACATCGTCAAAACAGTAATGAAGTCATTCATGGCACTGAATTAATTTCACAGCATTCCAAAAAGGTCAAAAACTATACAAAGTAACCAAAAATTGAAGAGCGCTTTACAGAAGTTGGGTGCACGCGCACATGCGCAGAACATAAACGTACCATGCGCGCATAGGCGCATGATGCGCGACTGTTGGCACAAAAACTCGTGCACCTGCTAAACGGTGCATTTATTGAATTGGTCGGCCTCCCAACCACTTATGGATCAGCTCCCAAGCTGATTTGACCCTCAAATCTGAGCTGAATCCACATGGTAGGATGGTCAAAGACCTAATAAATCCCTAAAGAGCCTCTTTTCACACTACAAAGGAGTTACATAATCACCCAATGCAATGCTATAAAAAGCCATGAAGAAACCTCATTTTCTCAAGGAATTTCATGTAATATTATGCTGCCTAGATTGTTTTAAGGACTCACTCCTTGGTAATAACACATTGGCACCATTTCATTGAGAAATCCACCTCTCCATTGAGTGGATGTGCTAGGAGTTCTTTCACCACCATTTTCATTTTCTTGTTGTAAGGAGAGCAAGCTTGTGAGGGTCAAAGAGCCTTCCTTTGGAGGAAGAAGGGACTCATAGTCCCCTTTCTTCATTGTGCTTTGATTTCATCAATAGATCAGCCCAAAAACATTGGTGATATTGGTATTTTTGTGTTTGTTATTTCTTTATCCATATGCTCATGATTTTAGTTTGTATTTGTTTAATTTTTGCTTATAGTTTTGTTTTTCTTTCTCTAACTCTTTCCTCTATAGTAGTCATGCTCAGCAAGACCCAACTGGGCATGTAAGCACCTCTTATTTGCTCACCAAGGTGACGAATAGGGTGCAAATAGATTGGCAACCATACTGGGGAGAAGGTATCAATTCCTCCCTCATTTGGGTTTATTTTTCTTTCCTTTTAGTTTGTTTAACTTGTAGGTGCACAAACCGGCCTCTGCCAACCTGCTAACTTGTCAATTCAAAGGAGAATTGAGAGAAATCCATCCGGATTTTCTTTCTCGGCAGTTTGTCACAGGTGTGCGGGTATTCCACCCCACAGACGCACATCGGGCACGCATGCGCATAAAACACATCCTTTCTCTGCACGCATGCGCTTTCTGTCTCAACTCTGCTCACGCGCCTGCGCTCTGTGCGCCTCTGTCTGCACTAGGGGGCGCGAATTTGATTGAAATTTCACATTGGAAGTTCTTTGGATGTTAGGAAGGCCATCTGCCTTCTTAAATATGTTGTCAAAAATGTTGTAAAGCCACATTAAACTTAGTCCCCTCATAATATAAAGGGGTTAGTCGAGCACACATAGGCACTTAGGAGGAGAAAAATCAGTTTCCCTTATTTTCTTTTTGCCACATGGATGGCTTGATTTAACTTATAAACATAAGTGGAAAATAATATTTAATCACATCTAAACTCACATTTGGGACTTGAAGTTGAAGTAGCAATCCTTGAGTATGCTCTTCTCTCGTGCCTCCAAGCGATCTTGAGAATCAGAAAAAGATTGTGAAAACAATCTCATCTCCCTTAACAAAATTTCAAAACCTTTAGGAGAGGACAACGGCCCTTTTTGGGACCCCTCTTAGTTTTATTTTTCAAACACATTTTAAACTTGTAACGGGCCCATACATGCCCACATGCTACAAAGATAGAATAGTGGTTGGAATTTTTCTTTCTTAGATCAAAACACTAGGAGAGTTGAAAGGTTTGTAATGGGCCCATACATGCCCACATGTTCAATCTAGGATAGTTTCATGCTTTTCTAGATTACCTCACAATAAGGAGATAACGAATAGTAATGGACCCCCATGTCCACATGCTAGCTTCCTAGGGCTTTTGAATTCCGCAAGGTTGTACCAATGACATCTAGCTAATTAGGTAATCAAACTCTTGTAAGGACCAAGCGAGGTCCACATGCAGCAAGATGACATCTAAATAACTAAAATTGGCACACTTTCACTCACACACAGAAGTCACGCACCACTCACATAGCTTCCTCTTGAAACGTGGAGGTCTAAGTAATTTTCCTCCAAAGGGATTCTGAAAAAACCCCATCTTTTCTTGACAGGAGTATCCACTCCCACTTAATCAAACAAGGTTGTTTCTCACCCCCAGCCTCACAAAACAATTTCATCTAAAATCTTTCTAAAAACTCACTAATTTTTCCTCCACAGGAGGTGCCAAAAGAAAGTTTTAGTCTAGGTAGGATTTCGGGGATAGGCATCCAAACAACTCCAAGTTATCTGGTTCTCACATTTTCAGGCATAGAGGTTGTCAAATAGGGAACTTCAAATCCTCCAATTCAAGTGTTCCAATCACCATAAGGCAGGGAGATACCCATGAAGGGTTGAAGGCCGAGGTCCGGTTGTTCTGTGCATCCCCCCTTGAGGCACCCACCTC
>JASDQU010735790.1:83928-102809 GCA_032191745.1 Picea mariana | reverse complement strand
GGGTCCAGAATTGAGCACGCATCTCTCAACAGCCTGGATTTGGGCACCTGGATCTGTGGCTGAGGATGGATTCTGGACCTCGTTTGCCTATCTACCTTTAATAGAGGGGGGGGGGGGTTCTGAAATCAACGGCTTAAAGTGGGGACCCCCTTGTCACATCTTTGAATCCTTCCTATTACCACCTTCCACCATGTGTCTTCCACTCAGCGCCATCCTGGCCCACCTTTATTTCCATTTCTTCACTCCCCGACCTGTCGCATTGTGGCCTCCTTGTCACCTTCTCGTGACACATCACCTCATCGTCTGATGTCGCAACTCTCCTCCTCCACTTTACCTCTCTCACCCACTTGTACCCCATGCTCCATGCCACTTCCACCTGTGTCCTATACATACCCCGTGGCATTTCTCGTCTGGTGTCACAACACCACCTCATCTTTGTCAGTAGGGTCTCGTCCATGTCCGCCATCTGGGTTCCCCCCGTAGCAGTCCAATGAAGAAGAAGACAACCAAAGGTAGACTGCCACGTCTTGCAGAAGCAGAGTTGACCAAGCCTCACCTAATCATGAGGAAGTAGTTATGAAGGTGGTTGGTGGTGGTTGAATGTCATCTCCTTCCATAAATAGAAGGTCAGAAAGGAGCATACACGAAAGCAAGTTGTCGGTTCAACCTAACAAAGATTTCTTCTGACAAACGACTACATGGGAAGTCTACCCAACGTCTACATGTGCAGCCTGACAGAGAAACTCACCTACACGAAGCATTGAATTCATGACATGATCGTGCCTTCTACGCCTAAGTCAGCTTCAAGTATATGTAGGCATTTTTTCCATTTGGTAGATCATCAATGGTTGAGCTTAGCTCCGGACTATAAAGTTTTTGAGGAAGATCTAGTTATGTATTTTGATTTAAGACTATCAAATTAATGGAAGTCAACTTCTCTTTCCTTTTTATTTTGTTTGTTAGCTATTTAAAACACTCGGAACTGGAGGATCCAGTCGAGGGTTGCATATTGTAGGATGACGTATGGTTGGTCACTGCAATTTCTGCACTAGTCTTAAACAGTCTCCCACATTGCCTTTTCGTCTTACACTGAATGATTCAGAACAGGAGGATCCAGTTGAATGGTTGTGGCCACATAGTGTGATAGGTTTGATCAGTGTGCGGTCATCACTGTGTCATTCAGGCGCATTTCAGTGTTTCATTTCTCTTTCTTGAGTTGCTGGAAGGCTTGATGCCCAGAGAAATATCCTCCCTTTTCTCCCAAGTCTTCCCTCTACTCTCGCTTTAACTCAAATTCTTCATTGAAGTTAGTTTTGGTCCTCACTTCCCTGTGCATTTCTGGCCTAGTTTTCTGAGTTAAATGAATTTTTCCTAAGTTTACTCCCATTTGATCACCCCTTTATAAACAAAACGTGGCATAAACTGGTGGGCGTCGGGCTCTGCTCCTGCTACAATCCAGGAGTGACTTCCATCGCCAACAATAATCACTACTACAACTATCATTTCACAGCTTATATTAGCCTACTAACCATTTAATTCATCCCAGAATTTATGTAAGGCAAGGTACTATCAATAAGTGTTAAACCGTATTTTTAATTTCCTTTTTATAGTGCAAATTATGAAGGTGTTATCGTTGTCATAATTTTTGTTCCAATCATTGTTGCATCCCTTAACAGCCCTAAAATCATCCATAAAGTCACTGGGTATTTGTACTAAGCAAACCATAATCATTGGATATTGAAGTAGTGTCTTATTTCTCTATTATAGTACTTTTATGAAGTGGTTTTATTGTTGTCATCATCATTAGTTAATGTTGTTTGGATAGACATTTAAGTCATTCATTGACTAATATTTATCCTAAAAAGTGTGAGTGAAAAACGATTATCAAGTTTGCAATACTATTGTATCTCTTCTTTGTCATCATAACTTGCACCTTCCAAGATACATTGTTGCTACTATGATCTCACTTTCATTGTATAGTAACTTGTTCAGGAAACACATAATTTGTTTAAGAATTCATTGATTATAAATGTTGCTACTAATGTTTGATGTTTCATTGGTAAAGGGAAGGTACAAACCCATTTTAATTTTCCCTTGTCCCTTTCAAATTCACCAAAGTTACTTCTTCTACCGAGTGACCTAAAGAGAGGGGTGGGTTTTCACTGTATATTTTTTCCCTTCATCAACCAACTAGGTCCTGGGACATTTCCCTTGGAGTGAGGATTTCCTCCTCCTAAAGAGAAAGAGGTACCCTATTGGGGTGATAGTGATAGGGTTAGCTACATGCTACGTCAATCTAATCCTACTTTCCCTTGATATTTAGGCAAGTATAGATTGTGTGATAACATTTTTGGCGCCATTGCCAAGGAACATCGAGTCAATTTTCCTCCTACAACAGTTTTTTGGTAATCCTTTTTCCCAAATCCTTTACTTCACGAAGCTTACTTGGAGAATCCACTGAGGTTGATTCCCTATTTTCCCTTTGATGATCCCTAGAAGGATTATATGGATACTCCACTAATAAAAAATCCAATCATGGCTTGTCAATGGGACCTGGGTAAATTTAAACCCTTGGATATGAGTGAAATTTTGGGTTACCGTTGACAAATTCCTCTGAGGTATCACAATTGGCTCCCTAGATTCAATGGTAATGATGGGGTTAGGGTCGAAGATCACATGGATAATTTTTGGGATTTATTTCAACTCCACCCTATCAGTGATGATGTTGAAGATTTGGCAATGAAACTTTTCTCTGCCACTCTTCGTGGCAATTCTAGGAAATGGTATGATGATCTCCCCGATGTTAGCATCACATCTATGGAACAGTTAGAAGAAATCTTTCTTGAGAAATGGGCTATTAAATTAGAATATATACACATGCTAATAAAAATAATCAAATACATGAAACAAACTATGAACGAGACTGTCAAGGAATTCCATACCAGGTTTGAGAATTTTCTACAACAAATTCCTATAAGCCATCATATTGAAGATAAGTACCTTGTTTACCTCTATACCAATGCAATCTTAGTGCAATTAGGATTTCTCCTCAGTGAAAAAGGGCCAAGAGAAATCCAAGAATCTTATCACATGGCTATACAAATTGAGGCAAATATCTCCTTGTTCAAGGAAGAACACCTCTTTACTCCAGAAATCAAAGTTGATGACCCCAAAGATACCCCCAATACTCTTAGTCTAGAGAGATTAGCTTCCATTGAGATCTTATTTAGTAAATTCTAGGAAATATGGGAACAATTCATCGACCAACAAGAGGTTGAGGAGAGGGATCCTAATGAAGGTTACCAATCCCATGAGGAAGAGAAATAATTTACTCATGCTTCTACCGAGGATAATGAGGACCTGGTTGAAGAGCGAGAGCCTGAAGATATCAAACATGATGATGAAGTATTAATGTGTGCTCATACCTCTGATGAATCCATACGAGATCCTATTCCTCCTGCATAAGAAGAAGAGGATGAGGTTAGTCACTTTCCTTTTCAGGTTTCTTATGATATCCTATTCTATTATTCAAAAGTTGAAAAAGAAAGGGAATCCTTGGACAAGATAGACCCTCTGTATTATGACGCTGAAGATGTAGGGGAAAGTCATGAGGATGAGGCACATATGCTTTCTCTTTCATTTGATGAAGTAATACAAGTCTTGGATGCTCCTGCACAAGAAGAAGTGAATATGGTAAGTTATTTCCCTTTCCAAGATTTTGAAGATGCTTTATTTTGTGATTTAGAAAGTGAAGAATAATTAGAGGATCCCTTGGATGTTTTAAGCCCTTTGTTTTATGATAAAGGTAATGACATGGTTTATAATATTGATGAGTTCATACATGTTGGGAAACGTAAATGGGATGTGATTGGGTATGATGGGGATCACATTTATGAAATTGAGGGTCATTTCCAAATGTTGGATTTACAACTATCATATGAGGTTACTACTAATTTTGAAATTTGGAAACAAGGAGATGATGTTACAGATGTTTTCCAAGCACCCAAGTGTGACCTATTTCTACGTTCTCCTGATGATTTTCGGTCATACCTTGAGGATTTTGATGTGTATTCCTTTGAGCACTTGGATTTATTATATGAAGAAGATTATCAACCACCATTGTTCTCATATATTGATAAGGGTAAGGACATTTCTTTCCTAAAGAAGGATACTTGTGACAAGGTTTCCATCTCCCTTTGATTACTTTACCTCATTATGCCACTAAGGATGTTGTCGGGAAACATGTCCCTTGTCCCAATTTTTCTCTAGAGAAAAGATTTCTTTTAGAATTCAAGGGTAATTGGATACCTTAAGAAGAAGTTTAATATCTCAATATTTCATCTTTCCCTTAAAAATTTGTCAATCATCCTTTAGATTCTTGATAGTCCCTTCTCATACTTCAGGGATTGATGATGTCCAAGGTAGTCAACCTTTAGAATATTTGAGCCAGCCTCTTGATTCTTTAAACTTTCACGGTTTTTTTATTAGATGGATTGAGCACTTTTCTATAAGTATAACTTGGCATAATTGTCTCCCTCCCTCCCACCTCCATGAGCTAGACTTTACGATTTCCTATGATATAATGCATGCTCTAACTCATGTTATTTTTTTGCTTAACTTGTCATTTTTTTGGTTTCTGATGAAGCACAGAGGAAAGTATTATGAGGTATTGTTAGGATGGTTTCACTGGTTATATGACTACACCTAGCATTTAACCAACAGGTAAGTACAGGTAGGTAGGCATTTGCATCCAATGTATATAACATTTTCATATCATGTTAGCATAGTTGTAGTTGAATTTTCATATTGTCTTGATTCATTATCTATATATGTATGCTCATAATCATAGATTCTTTTATTTTTTTATTTTATCATATATGGATGAGGGGTGATATCACCACCCTAGGGATTACTAATATCGTTTGTTGACATTTAGTAGGCATAATTCATACGAGAGATGTTGAGGTTCTCATGCACTCTATGGTGAGAACATTTCCCTCATTTGGAGCTATATGTTATCCTCTATCCTAGGGATAACTAAGGAGATCACGTCTCGAGGCCCACAAGTCCTAGACATGGAGTGTTGATCAGATCCAGATGACTTGAGAATGGACCCGGAGGGCCCCTTTTTTATTTAGTAGATTACACATATCACCAATAGCAGTATCCATCACACCATCCTGATCCTGAAGTAGCGTTGAGTCTTTCTCCATGAGGTAATGAGTCCAGGTATCATGGTATGTATCACTCTGATTATGAAGCACTTGAATATGTTGTAATGAAAAATTCTTCAATTTCATGATGTTTTCTTGGAAATTATACTCTTTTCCTCGTTCATACCTGGAAGGGTGACATGGCTCCCCAGTAAGTTGATTTCCCTTTATTATGGGTTTCTACTAGGTTGATCTGTGAAAATTCATCATTCTTTCCCTCCATACTTACCACTTTCCATCTTTATTCCTTTCATCTACCCTATCCTTGTTTTGGAATTGAGATATGATACACTAGGAAGGGTTGTACCTTACCTTGTGGGAAGAAGAGGCTAAAGGCCCAAAGGGTAAAAGTAGTTGGAAAGAGTTAAAAGAAAATTTTGAAACCTTCAAGATGCTTCACCTAGGGATCCCTGAGAAAGCAATGAAAAGATTCTTAGTAAGAAAAGGGGACCCATAAACACTCAAGGTACTAGTTCATGGATAAGAGGTATCATCACGAGCCAACCTATTATGACCATGGGCATGTAGCAGCATGACACTACCAACTATATGGTCACCAAGCCAAGGTAGTGGATCTTAGTGGCATAACAAAGAGAAAGGGGGTCTCATCATGAGCCAGCCTTCTCATTTCCATGAAATGTTTGTGGATAAAATTGTTACCTCTAGTCATCAAGCCAGGATAATGGCCCTCAACTATTTCCTTGAAGAATGAGAGAAAAATATAAAAAAAATAAACATAAGAGTAAAATACAATGAATGGGCTAGGAAATAATTGCATTTATGACAAGGTGCATTTCACCCTCTACAAAGGCACCTATAGGTAAGACTTTACATTTTCTTGTTATTACATGCACCCCATGCCCAAATATTTACCCAATGCCACCTCATACACTTACATGAATTATACTAGATCCCACCTGGGAAACACCTAAACTTAAGAGAGGTTATCCCAATAAGACACCCTGATATCTTCTCCAAACTTAACTTTTCAAATTACATAACATCGTTGAGCATTTTTTTGGGTTAAGGGGGGTTTGATGCACATGTTTGGGTAATTTAATTATTTGATGTTATTTACATGCTATGATCCCTGTGAATTATGAACCCCCTAGAAGACATACCTTTTGTTGTTGCAAGACCTTACGCAGTGGCCAGGTACACATGAGGGAATGATTATTGCATACCTTCATGGGGGATTAAATCCCATAGATCGATGTTGAAACCCCAGTCGGGGTGTTAAGCCCTAATTAGTGGCACATTACCCCTTAATTGGGGCATATTACATTAGTAATGTTATTTGATTTATGTCGGCTTGGGTCCATTAGTTGTAATTGTACCTTCTAGTCTCCTATATATACCAAGGAGACCTTTTTCATTTGGAATCATCTTGTATTTGGACATTTATGTGGTGTATAAGGAGATTTCGCCATAGAAGAGGATTATTATATGAAATTATCTCTTTTTCAAGGCGTTGAGTACTTATTCTAAGTTTTTTTTATGCTATTTTTATATTTGGTTCCTAACATTTGGTATCAGAGCTCAAGGTCTTGGGGTTTCACTGCTACATATGACACACCCTAGAATTTTCTCTATAACTTTTTTTCTATGAAGTTTCAGAAGGAACCTCTTGAATTATATTTAGCATACGGATCAAGGTACGTGGGCTTCAAATTTAATATATCCTAAGACTTATGATTTCGGCGATATAGTTAGTGTAAGATAGGGTTCTAGAATCATCCTGAATTTAGCCATCGCGAAATTTTAGATATAATTTTTTTTTTTGTAACGTTTCAGACCCTGAAACCTAGAGGATATTCACATAAATTATCAAGTTATTTGTGATAAAAAATTCAGATTCCAGTTCATCCTAATTTTGTATATACACCATGTGCAAGATAGGGTTTCTGACTAGTCATATTAACTAGTCCCAAACAGATCTTCTGGGTAAAATAGTGATATCTTCTTTAGTGAGTATCCAAATTAAGTGAGACCAATTGAATTGGATAGTGGACAATCTTTAGTATTTATTCTTTAGTGAGTATCCAAATTAAGTGAGACCAATTGAATTGGATAGTGGACAATCTTTAGTATTTCGGGTACGCGTTTCAAAATCAAATATCAGATATTGTGCTCTTGGAAAGATTTACAAGTATGCTCTCCTGGAAGGGACAAAAATCAACAAGGTGTGGGGAAGTTACCTTAACTTCCACTGGCACATCCAATTTTGATCAGACCTATGGAATTGCAGAGAAGACGTATCATAGAAATACAAAAATAAATTTTCAAACCCAGAAGACCCAAAATTTTCATGAAATTTTCATTGGAAGGAAAATAAATTGAGTTAAGGGGTATCACAGGGAAACCTGGTAAGGTGATAAGCTCTAATGGAATGAAAAAATAATTGAAATAGGGGCATCAGGGTGTAATTGTACAAATATGCTAACTATATGTTCAAACATCTAAGCCATCTATTCCCCTAGATCTCCAAGGGATCATTGATAAGCATTCCAAAGTATTTGATGACATTCCCAAAGGACTTACACCCTCTCGAAATCATGATCACGCTATTCACCTAATTCCTGGGAGTGTTCCTCCTAACAACAATCCTTATCGATACCCTTATGCCTAGAAGAGTGAAATTGAGCATATGTTTGAAGAAATGCTAGAGGATGGAATTATTAGACCTAGCCAAAGTTCTTACTTTGCATTGGTGGTAATGGTACTCAAGAAAAAGGGCTCATGGCATATATGTCTAGATTATTGAGAGCTCAACAAGATCACTATTAAACATATGTTTCCCTTTCCCATCATTGATGAATTGTTATATGAACTACATGGGGTAATCTATTTCACAAAGTTGGATCTCTGTTCAGGGTATCATCATATTATAATGAAGGAAGCATATATTCTAAAAACAACATTTCAAACTTATGTAGGCCATTATGAATTTTTTGTCATGCCTTTTGGCCTTACGAATGCACCTTCCACATTCCAAGGGTTGATGAATTCCATTTTCAATCCCTTCCTTCAAAAATTTGTGTTAGTATTTTTTGATGATATACTAATCTATAAAAAGTATTGGGAGTATCATGTGCGACATGTTGACAAGGTGCTACAACTACTAAAGGAGCAACAAATATATGCCAACCCATCCAAATGTTTCTTTGGGGTGAAGGAGGTAGAGTATTTGGGTCGTATTGTATCTCATGTAGGTGTCAAGGTAGACCCTAACAATATTAAGTCCATGATGGGATATCCGAGTCCCAAAACATTGAACAATATTATAGGATTTTTGGGTTTGACAAGTTACTACCGCAAGTTTGTTCAAGACTATGGAAGAATAGCATCACCTTTAATGACATTAACTAAGAAGGATGCAATTTCATGGACTCTAGAGGAAATTAAATCTTTTGAACAACTTAAAGAGGCAATGTGTAAAGCTCCTATCTTGACCACACCAGAATTCACAAAATCTTTTATTGTGGAATGTGATGCCTTGGGAAATGGCATTGGTGTTTTTCTAATGTAATAAGGAAGGCCCCTTTCTTTTGAAAGTCGACCACTCTATGGAAAGGACTTACACAAACCCATTTATGAGAAGGAAATGATGGAAATACTACATGCACTAAAGAAATGGCGCCCTTACCTAATAGGTAGGCACTTGAAGGTAAAAATAGATCATGATAGTCTTAAATACTTCTTGGAACAAAGACTATCTTCAAAAGAACAACAAAACTAAGGGTGACCAAGATGTTGGGTTATGATTTTGAAATCATCTATAAAAAAAGGGAAGAAAAATGTTGTGGTAGATTCACTTTCAATAAAGGATGAAGATGTTGAAGCCTTACTTTGTGCTATCTCGAACATCCAACCCGATTGGATAATACAAGCGAGGGATGAATGAAAATATGACGAAAACGTGTGGACTCTCATTCAAAGGTTACAATAGGATTCCATTGCATCAGATACCTTTACATGGAAAAATGATTCACTATGGTACAAATATCACTTATATTTATGTAAGAACTCCCAACTCAAGCAAAAGGTGCTATTGGAATTGCACACCTCTCTGGTAGGAGGGCACTCAAGATTTTTGAAAACCTACCATAGGGTCAAGAAGGAATTTTTTGGGGATGACATTAAAACTAATGTTCAAAGGTTTGTGGCAGAATTTTTGGTTTTCCAACAAACTAAGTTGGAAACAATTAAGACCCCAGGTCTTTTACAACCATTAGCCATCCCAAGTCACCATTGGGATGAAGTTTCCATGGATTTCATCACAGACTTATCGAAGTCTGAAGGAAAGAGTGGCATCATGGTGATTGTTGATAGATTGACCAAGTATGCACACTTTTGTGCACTCTCTCATCCTTTCAAATCCAGTACATTTTCCACTGCATTCATGGAGACAGTTCAAAATATACATGGAAGCCCAAAGATTATTGTAAGTGATAGAGATCCCATCTTCACTGGAAATTTTTGGACAGAACTATTTTCTTGTTTGTGTACTCAATTGGATCATAGTTCATCTTATCATCCTCAATCTGATGGACAAACCGAGATAGTGAAAATTTTTATGGAAGGATACCTTCATTTATTTGTCTCTAATAAACAAATACAATGGTTCAAATGATTACCCTTGGTAGAATGGTGGTATAATACTTCCTTTCATATTACAACAAAAATGACACCATTTATGGCACTATATGCATACCACCCACCTTCCATCACTTCTTTGCTAAAATAAAATTATAAGGTTCAAGTAGTGGAAGATCACATTGAACATCAACAACAAGTTCTCCAACTCTTAAAGGACAACCTAACCATGGCACAGAATCGCATGAAACAACAATAAAATCAGCATCATACTGAAAGAAGTTTTGAAGTAGGGGATTGGGTACTTTTAAGACTACAACCATACAAATTGATGCCTCTCAAGCAACATAAGAAGGATAATAAATTATCACCAAAGTAATATGGCCCTTATAATGTGTTGCAAAAGATTGGTACTATGGCATGCAAATTGGAGTTGCCTGTGTCTTGACGAGTACACCCAGTTTTCCATGTTTCATGCTTAAAGAAGGTTATAGGTGACAAGATCCCAGTTCAAACTATATTTCCAAAACTTGATGAGTAAGGAAAAATCATATTGGAGCCTGAATATATCACTGACATAAGAATTTTCCAGCTGAGGAATAGATCCATTTTAGAGTATCTCATTAAGTGGAGGAAACTACCTGCTGAAGATTCCACTTGGGAAGATGATTCTTTTATACATAAGCATCCAGAATTACTCAAGTGTTGTGGACAACACTGTTTTAAGGGGAGGGGCATGTTAATCCCTAAATAGTGGAAAATTACCCCTTAATTGGGACATATTACATTAGTAATGTTATTTTATTTATGTCATCTTAGGTCCATTAGTTGTAATTGTACCTCCTAGTATCCTATATATACCAAGGGGACCTTTTCACTTGGAAGCATCTTGTCTTTGGAAATTTATGTGGTGTATAAGGAGGTTTACCCATCAAAGAGACTTATTACCTAAAATTCTCTCTTTTTCAAGGTGTTGAGTACTTATTTGAAGGTTGTTTTATGGTATTTTGATATTTGGTTCCTAACACAGGGGTAACAAGAGATTGAAAAACTTGCACCAGGAGAAAGAAGGATGTTTCCTTTGGAGGCACCATTGAAAACCTAGACCCAAGGGACCTTGATCTTGCCACTTGGACGTTATCCCTTGAGGGCTGTGGATGTCATCATGGATACCCTAGACTTCATCCAGAACTAGTCTTGTCATCTTGGATGGAATTTATGAGGCATTGGCACATGTGGGCAGGGTTTCAGGCCTTTGGAGGCCTAATGTTTCACCTTCCTTATCCAGTGTTCCATACTTGGGGCTCAATGTCACCCTGGAGGGGAATGACGTCACCCCTGAAGTGATTCTTAGATGCAAATTAATTTTGTTTTTTCCATATTTAATTTGTGTAAAAAACTGGCCAGGTCGGCCCAGTAATTATGAACTGAAATTAATTTTAGGTTAAATTTTGTATAAATAAGGAGAAAGTGACATTCATTTTCATAAAAAAATTTCATTGGAGACAAGAGGTATGAAATTTGTGCCCTATTAGGGTTATTGGTTGAAATTGTGAGGCACCACTCTTGTTTAAGGCTGAATTTTGCAACTTGGATCAATTTTGGAAGTTTTCTCGTGATCTTGCATGGTATTCTCATGATTATTCTTAGTGCAAGTAAGTGAAATATGCATTTTTTCATCTATTGAATGGTTTGTTGTATGGTTTTATTTTCTCATACAAGATTATTAAATTGCATGGTGTATTTAATGCTTGAAGTAAGAAACTTAAGCTGCTACTTTCTTACTTTTTATTTTCCAAGCTTTTCATTAATTGATCTACTAACTAGTGAAACCCTAGATCCCTAAATTTCTAGCACTCTAAGGGTTTGGAATTACTTGTTGTTGCATAATTTTTTACTCCATAATAAGGCTAAGGAGAGAAAGGCGCTAGGGCCTAGAATTGCCTACACCCTAGCATCTTTTCTCTTGAGGTCAAAACCTAGGAGGACTTAAGTTACTACTTCTCCTAGGCATTTTCCCTCTTAGAATTTTGTGCATCATCATCATTTATTTGCAGCCTTAGAACAATTATTCCACCTGGACTCCATTACCCTTGAAGGAACTAGTCCTCCTCTCTTGCCTATTGAAAAGACTCAACTCAAACTCTTTCACTTCATACTCAAAATCTTTCACTTTACACTCTACTAATTTGCTAATATAGTCTAGAAATACTAACAACTAATTTGTTATTGTCATAATCACTGCTACAACTATCATTTTGCAGCTTATATTATCCTACTAACCATCTAAGTCATCCCTGAATTTTTATAAGGCAAGGCATTATCAATAAGTGTTAAAGTGTATGTTTAATTGCCTTTTTAGAGTGCAAATTCTGAAGGTGTTACCGTTGCCATAGTTTTTGTTACAACCATTATTGCAGCCCTTAACAGCCCTAAAATCATCCATAAAACCATTGGGAATTTCTACTAAGAAAACCATAATCACTGGATATTTAAGTAGTTTCTTATTGCTCCATTATACTACTATTCTGAAGTGGTTTTATTGTTGTCATCATCATTAATTAAAGTTGTTTAGACAGCCATTTAAGTTATTAATTGACTTATAATTATCTTCAAAAGTGTGAGTGGAAAACCATTATAAAGTTTGAAAGACTATTGTATCTCTTCCTTGTCA
This sequence comes from Picea mariana, assembly GCA_032191745.1. NCBI lineage: Eukaryota > Viridiplantae > Streptophyta > Pinopsida > Pinales > Pinaceae > Picea > Picea mariana. The sequence continues at coordinate 90,326 of JASDQU010735790.1, read as the reverse complement.
TCATAACTTTCACCTTTCAAGATACATTGTTGCTACTATGATCTTACTTTCATTTTATAGTAATTGTTTCATGCAACACATAATTTGTTTAAGAAGTCGTTGATTATAATTGTTGCTACTAATGTTTGATGTTTCATTGGTAAAGGGAAGATACAAACCCATTTTCATTTTCCATTTTCCATTTCAAATTCACCAAAGTGACTTCTTCTATTGAGTGACCTAGAGAGAGGGGTGGTTTTTCACTGTATATTTTTTCCCTTCATCAACCAACTAGGTCTTGGGACGTCTCCCTTGGAGTGAGGCTTTCTTCCTCCTAAAGAGAAAGAGGTACCCTATTGGGGTGATAGGTATAGGGTTACCTCGGTGTTACATCAATCTAAGCCTACTTGCCCTCAAGCTTTAGGAAAGTATAGATTGTGCGATAACAATCATCAACAAGTAGCATGAATCAACTTTCTCCATTTATTCATTTTGTTCTAATTGGTCCACATAGATCAGTGTGCATTATTTCCAATGGCTTTGTTGTAGAGTATTCCTGTTATCTGATTTTTTTTTCTTGTTTGTTTTCCTTGTAGGCAATGCTTACACATAGTACTGGTCAGTTTTGAAATTTTGGGAATTTCTCTTACTGCTTCCTTTCTGCTAATCTTGACCATATTTTCAAAGTTCATGTGTCCCACTCTTTTGTGCCAAAGTCAACTTTAATTTTCCCTCCCCAGGCAACATTTTTCTTTTCTAATATCATTTAGAATTTATATGTTGTTTGGAGTTCTTATTGTTGTTGCCACCAATTTTCCTGATCCTTCTTTCCTTATCTCACACTTCTCTGATTCAAATACAAGTCTATGTCCCCGATCACACATTTGACTTACACTTAGAATATTATGTTTCATTTTTTGACAAATAGGACATTTTATGCCTTGGCATCATTACTTCCAATATTGAATATTCCTTTCCCTATAATTTTGGTTGAGTTTTTATTGTCAAATGAAACTGATCCATCTCTTTCTTTATTCACCATTATAAATTTGTTCTTGTCACCTGTCATATGCTTTGAACAATCATTGTCAATGTACCAATCACTTATTCTTCTTTGGGATTGTAGTGCAAGGGGACATTCTTCAATATTTAGATGATCATGATTCCTTATACAAATTTTTGATGGTCCTTTTGCATGATTTTTGAAATCTTGCTTTAGTACTTTTGGAGGAACTATTAATCTGCAATCCTTGGCCATATGTCCAAAATTGTTTCATTTGTAGCATTCCACTTCATTTTCTAGTGACCCAAAACTGTTATAGTTTCTACTATATACTTCATGAGGCTTTCTAATATGATTAATTTTGGAGTGACCTTCATAGTTGTTTATGTTCTTAACATAAGATTTGAAGTTTATAGCTTTGTGCCCAAAATTGTTACAAGAATAATATGAACCAAGAATTATAGTTTGATACTTGGGAGATCTTATGAATGGTGTTGTTCCTGTGTAGTTTTATTCTTTATTTCTTAACATGGGTAGTTGTGTATTATGAAACCTGGGTCTTCTATAATGTACCTTCCTTTTGTAATCTTCTTCTCGATCATTCTCATGTAGAGGCTTGCATTATTCCTCCTTGGTGAATCCTTTGGTGACTTATGCATAAGTCTTATGTTCTGCTTCCTCTTATGTAGTCATAGATATTGAACCCTTCTTTGTATTTGTTTGGTTGTATCCCAGTATAGAACTATCATGATACAGACTTTGAGTGATAATAATTTAATTCAGTGTTCTAGTGTTGTTCTATTGCATATCTCTTTTTTGAATTTCCTTCCTTAGAAAAATGATTTATGTTTCTAATCTCTCCTTCTCTTTTTCCTTTTCTTCCAGTTGGATTCTGAGTATTTCTTCAATCCTTATGGATTATTCAACTTGGAATTTTATATTAAAAATCATCTATTTATCTTCTTCAGAGTTAGGAGTTTGATAATTTTCTTTCAGCTTGAGTAATTCTCCCTTGAGTAATTTGTTTTTCTTCCTTTCTTTATTTAGTTCACTTAAGGCACTAATAATTCATGCTTTAAGATCTACCTCACCTTCTTATTTATAATTCTCTTCATCATTTTCAAAATCCATAAAGAGTACATTTTATGAGTCATTGTCATTATCATCATCCTCACTTGATGAAGAATTGTCCTCCTTTGAGTAGAGACTTTTCTTGAAGAATTTATTTTTGTTTCTTCTCTTGTCTTCATTTTTGTATTTCTTTTCTTTCTTAGGAGGTTGTTCTTCATCATTATCTGTCTTTTTTAGCATAAGGACATTTAGAAGAAAAATGGTCAATTTTAACACAATTAAAACATATTAAGGGAAGCAAACCTTTGTACTTTTCAGTTCCTATTTTCATCTTCCTAACAAAGTTGGCTATTTCTTCATCTTCATCTGAATCATCACTACAGCTGCAACTTGGTTTTGACTTTGGATCCTATTTATTCTTCTTTGTATTTTTGGATTCCTTGAACTTTGCTTGCTTCATGGGTGGATTTTCTTGCTCTATCCTCATTTCATAGGTTATAAGTATCCCATGTATCTTGTTCATGCTTAACATGGAAAGATATACTCTTTCTTCTGGGGCTGAAATTTTTGGATCAAATCTCATTAGAAGAGATCTTAGTACCTTTTGAAAAAATACTAATACTTTAATTTCTTCTCCCAATATTTTAATGGAATTTACTATTTCATCAACTCATAGAAATTAAGTTGCAATATCTTCATCTTCATTTATCTTCAATTGTTCAAAATTGCATCTATAGGTTTGAATCATGTGCCCCTTTACTTTAGCATCTCCTTCGTAAATATTTTGAAGTTTGTCTAAAATATCCTTTGCAGAATCATAATGCATAACATTCACATATGTTGAGTGATCTAGGCCATTCAAAATCACATTTTTTTCCTTTGAATTATTTTCATTGAGTTTCTTTCCATCACTATCTATTGACGGAGTGGTAGGTGTTTATATCCATGTACTATTGCTTGCCAAACATCAAATCCATGTTCTTGTATATATGTTTTCATCCTTCTTCTCCATAATTCATAGTTTTGTCCATCAAATTGTGGTACTCCAATATTAGCATACTCCATGATCTTACTTCTAGTGATTACACTATTTTCTAAAGGGCCTACTCTGATTCCAATTGTTGGAATACTGAGAGGAGGGATGAATCAGTATTATTCAATATTTTATCACTTTTAATTAGAACATGTGTTATAGAAAAAATTTCCTCTCTCCATGAATGTTGCTTGGATGGACTTCCATATCCCTTTGCAGACTTGAAGTACCATTTTTGTTCACTCCAGAGATAAAAATACATATGTGTGTACACATACGCACCTTACTAGTTAGACAACTAGTGTATATACAGGTTGCTCTACTACATCCCGAGTACATTGAGTTTGGTGCTCAAACATAAAAAAATATGTCGGGTTTACATGCCATGTCACGTAATCCATGATCCTTGACCTTCCATATACTGGAAACTCTCTAAATTGACCCTTCAACTCCATTTGGAGGCTAAAAATTGAGCCATATCCAATCTTTGGACAATCAACAATTCAACATTGAGAGAAAAGACACTCTAGAGAAGCTTCACTTCATATTGAGTTTGCATCCCTTTGTCCTTGAAAGTCTGAACTTATTTTATTCATCCCTCAAACTCTTCCTACTTTGTGATGGAGAACCTCATTGACTCCTACATGCAATATTGCCTTTGTGTAATATTGAAGTGGTGGAGGCCCAGCTGGAGGGACTTAGTTTCTCGGTTTTGATATGCATCATTATAGAAGTTTGTCACCTATGTACTTTTGTTGATTACGTTAATAGAAGCACACTTTTATTATCCAATTGATATCTTGAAAATATTTGAATTACTTTCCATTATTCATCATGTATGTTAATGGATTATGTTAATTTCTATGTTGACATTATATATCATCACCACATGCTTGTGTATCTTGGATTTTGAGGACAAGTTGTAGGTATAAAGCTTTGGGTCGTGTGCTCAATGGTGTTCTTCTTCGAATGTATGGACAAGGTAGGCTCTTAGACTTCTCTTGTTAGCATTTCATTTATACAAAATATTTGATATTAGAGTTGATTTTTAGGCGTCGTTTCATATGTTGTGGTTTTCCCCTAGCCATAGAGAGGTTTTCCTCATAATAGAATTGGCAAGTCCACTAGGGAGATAATTTTTTGGGGGGTATTGGTTGTTTTTCTCCTTGATTTTCTCTCTATTTTCCTGATTTTTTGTGTTTCTTGTTGCTTGACAACTTGTATTTTGTCTTTCATTTGAGTTTCTTAGCTTAACCCTTTCCATGGAAATTTCTAGTTTGGCATACACATTTTTTCCCTTGACATCCACATACATATGTGAGTTGTCTGTCTTTAGCGAACGTATATACACGTATTGGCACAGGGGAAGACCTAGGGTTCATCTCTAATAATGCACCAACAAGCCCTAACTACTGGCCCTTTTGGTAACACCTGCAAAGCAGATGCAGTCTCACCTGAAGTAGTTATAGGGGCTTGCAGGACACAGGTGTCTACAACCAGAAGGAATTCAAAGTGGATTCAAAGCAACAAAACACAACCATATAGTTATCCTTTATATTCCTTAAACCTACTGCACAATTTATATTTCAGATCTAACACAATATCACAATAGCAGCATATCAAAAGACAAAGAACACAACACCAATCACACAGAACACAAGATATACGTGGTTCACCCTCTCCCTAGGGCTACGTCCACAAAACTATGCTTTATGATATATTAAGATGAAAGCATATAGTTCTTATCTACGCTCTTAGCTATCATATTTTCTCTTCTTCTCTCTCTTTCTCTCCCCTCCATATGCACCCAGCTGCAAGGTTGATCTTCGCACCCAACTAAATATCTTACAATACAGAAGGCTCCTGCACTCATCACTTGTCTCTCACATAGTAGTACTCACTCAATCATACAATAACAATGAACTCTCAACCAACCTAGCACCAACCCATCCCAGGTCCTCTAGACCTTTATTTATACATTACAATATCTCTCAGACACCCTTAGGTTAAAACCTAAGTGTCAAAAACCTAGATACCAAAATCCTAGGTGTCTCAAACCCTAGGTCAACTTGACCCACATTTTCAGGGCTTCGCCAGCCTGTCTTTCCTTCCTTCATGCATGGTGCTTCAAATAATCTGTTGACATCTTCTTTTGATTCCTGAGTTGTCCATGATCCCTCTTCCTTGTTGATCTGTCATCCTCGATCTCCTTGTCCAAATGCTTGTTCTCTCAGACTTCGATCCATTTTTTCTGCTCTTTTTCTCACTTTGACCCAGTATCAATCACTGTGTCTTCCGCGCATTTCACATTTCTTCTTATCTCCCTTAATATTCTCTTTCTTCCATAACCCAAGGGCCAACAGATCCCCAAAACTCACTTGTGACTCATCCCAAGTCACTTCAGGTTTGAATTTTTTGTTCCACTTCATCTTCAAACTGCGCAGGGCATCCTGTACTTTCAGATTTGTCCTTCCCTTCTATGTGAAAATTGTCTTTTCTATGTCTGGTACCCAGTTTCAACTACACATGGTAGCTAGACCCCTTTCCTTTTGATTTTACTGAGATTTGCAAGGTAGCAGGTTGTCATAATAAAATTTCAATCGGCTTCTATTCACCAAACCTTCCTTCCATTCTCCAGTGAAAGTCTTCAAATGCGCAGCTCCTCCTTATATAACATAGGCAATCACATATGGCCCAAGCCAACGCGTCTTGAACTTCCCTGGATGCTTCATGAACTTAATGTCATATACCGATACCATATTTCCTTTCTTGAAAGCTTTCTTCTTGATGTGTTTGTCATCATAGGCCTTTCTTCTTTATTTCTGAACCTGCTGGTGAAATCCCACAATAAATCTGTCTTCTTCCAATTTGACCAACTACACAAGCCTCTCTTGCACAGTGCCAATGTCATCCATATCTGTAAAGGCTGCAATTCTCAGACTAGGAACCAAATATTCCATAGGTACAACTGCTTCTAGACCATAGACCAATTTGAAGGGCGTCTGCATGGTCAGTCTCTTGCAAGTGGTTCTATAGGCACATAATACTACTGGTACTCTCAAATCCTAGTCATCCATGTTCATGCTGCATATCTTCATCAACGTTGTCTCCAAGATCTTATTGAATGCTTCAACTGTCTCATTTTCTTATGGATGGTAAGGTGTGCTCTTCTGATGATGGACTGCAAATTCCTTAGTCAATGCTTCAACGGTATTATTGATGAAATGTGTGCCTTGATCACTCATAAGGACATTTAGAAGAAAAATGGTCAATTTTAACACAATTAAAACATATTAAGGGAAGCAAACCTTT
>JASDQU010735790.1:64457-83847 GCA_032191745.1 Picea mariana | reverse complement strand
TCCTAGTCTCCTATATATACCAAGGAGATATTTTCATTTTGAATCATCTTGTACTTGAACATTTAAGTGGGGTAAAAGGAGGTTTCCCCCTTGAAGAGGCTTATTATCTGAAATTATCTCTTTTTCAAGGCATTGAGTACTTTTTCTGAGGATTTTCTATGCTATATTGATATTTGGTTCTTAACAACAAGATATCGTCAGCATGCATCATCAACGAATCATGTCATCAATAATAAGCAATCATCATAACATCTAATTAGATGTACATATGTCATATCCACAACAATCAAACCCCAATATTCCACTCTCTGACTCGATCTAGAATCCAAGGGGTTTCATTGATGGCTCTGCATCCTCGAGGTCCAAAGTCCTGCACACTCAAGAGAAGCCATTCAATAGCATGTGCCTATGTCAATACAAAAAAATAGCATATCATCATATCCATAATGCCTCATAATCATAATCAAACGACCAATAGTATAAAAGTTTGGATCACTTGCAAGAAAGTGTCCTCAAAGGATAAGTTCGCTCAGTGCGTGCAAGAGCGAGATGTTACAAAAACTTACAAATAAAAAGGAGGAGAGAGACATACATAAACTTACCCATGACGAGGTGCCTTACCAATATCTACAAGTGGATCCCGCTCTTATAGAGTACTACTATGACTATTTCCTCCTTGTATAAGAACTACTAGAATCAACTTACCCATGACGAGGTTGGGCTTCTCCACTCTAGTGAAAATTTTAAAGAATTAGATCTAGGTTTAAAATCATAATAAATGGGTGAATGCACATAATATATATGAAATTGCAAAGGATGGTTTTTCAATATATTTGTATACATAGATAAATATTTTGGTGAATCTTCTACCAAATTAACCCTAAAATATACTGGGGAATATTTTGATAGGGATCAAATATTTGATTTAACCTATAAAATAGGAAAGGTAGAGATTGAGAGAGTGAAATAGTGTAATGGTAAGGTGGATCAAAATGTTCTTAGTATAGCATTTCTTCTTTTTTATTTCATCCTTCAATTTTTGGGATTGCTTGTTGTAATTCTCAATCTTCCTTAGATTTATTAAATTTTTGATTGCATGTTGTAATTCTCAATTTTCTTTAAATTTATTAATTATAGAAATGTCAAGATAAATGTATTCAAATTTTCCATCATAGTGCCAAATATTAGGAGTTGAATGGGACAATCTTCCTTTGATTTATTAAGTATAGAAATGTCAAGATAATTGAATTCAAATTTTTCATCATGGTGCCAAATATTAGGAGTTGAATGGGAAAAACTAGGGTTCATTGTTTTATAGTGATTGTCATTTCATATTAAGTCTTAAATTTTACAATATATATTTTTGTAATAGTATCAGGATCATTTTTTTCTCAAAACCCAACCTACTTTGTAAATTTCTCCATCAAAGGTCAATCCATATTAAGCCCTACAATACCAATTTGAATTGTTATCACAACACCAGATCAACCTATTGTGCAAATGAACCTAATAGTATCCCCAAAAAAGGAATTTGATATTGGGGTAATGTGGTCTCTTGATTTTTATTGTTGTGAATCTTCCTTATATTTTCACTTTCCGGATAGAAATAAGCATTCAATAAAGGACATAATTTGACCCAAACACTCATTTTTACCTTGATGTATTGTAAGCAACCAAAATAATTTTATCATGTAGCACCCTGTGAATGAAAACCTCTTAGGACATTCTGAAATTAATGAACCAAATTTGTTTTTATAAACTAGGAATTACAACTATGCATCATGTTATTTTAAATTCATGATGGCAAGATTTATGATATATTGAATGAAAAGAGATTTGTTTTTCAGCCCTTCCAATTTTGGATTTCCCACCTCTAAGATTGTTGATTGGTGAATAGAATAAAGCAATATTCTAGAAAAAACAATTTGTGGATGGCTTTTGTTTTGGGCATGGGAATCTTTGCATGAAATCAGATGGAAAACAACTCTATATTGTGGCCCTAGGAGAGTTCATAGTCTCTAATGTGGATGCTATCAAGATTTCATAGAAAAATAAATCATTGCTAAGAGCACTGGCACAATAAGAGCAAGTGAATAGTCCTCATATTCACATACAATCCTTTAACTTGTCATAAAAAGATCATTTAATTTCAGTGAATAAAAGCCTACTCATTTGGATCTCCTTGATAGATATTAATTATAGTGAGAATGGTGTTGATACCATGGACAATGATTATCAAATATGATTTGAAAATAAGTCATAACATTGGTACGATGTCATGTGATTAAAAGATGTTAATAGAGTATCATTTTTTTCATAAAAATGGCATACATATGGATGGAAAATCATTTCCTCTCTTAAAAAAGTTGTTTTTTTAATTGAAATTTGTGGTTCTCTTAGATAAGGTTCAAGTTGTAATTTTTTATTGACAAATCTATTTTTCTTACAGAATGGAGGGAGTATAACTCGATAAAAACTTGATTGATTTGAAGGAATGCATATCTTCTCTAGATAATGATCAAATTCACATTCCATCATAATACTACAAGACTTATTTGTTGTAGACTCACACATAATATTTATCCAAGCTCAATCTCTTCTGAACACACCCTAAGATATTCTAATAGTCTAGAATAATATAAAAAATGAAGTAATTGTCTCAAGTCTTTTTCAACATATTTATTTTGTGGGAATACAATATTTTGTGTTTCGTTGACAATAGAGTTGTTTTAATGCAAGGTTGACAATCTTTCAAAAACTACCAATTTAAAGAAGGATATTATATTTCCTACTACATCACTAATAGATTTATCTATTGCGCCACTAACTGTGTCATTGACATCACCATTGCTTTTATTGTACACTTTTGAAAAGAAAAAAATAGATTGAATCTTCATAGTGATTGTAATAGATTTAGTTTGCATAAACAAATAGATTACAAAAATTACTAGAAATATACAATGGACCATGCTCCTCCTAGTGGATGGGATGATGGCCACCTATCTTTAGCCTATGCATATGTAGGAATGAACAATAATAGAATTGTTTTCATACACATTGAGGAGTCATAGGAGTAATACAAGAAAATTCCTTTCAATCTTAGAGGAAGGGAAAATATTATAGGTATTACAACCAAAAGTCAAGAGAAGAGGCAATAAAGATGAATAATAATGCAGCTCCTAATAGAAGAAAGAAATATGTTTCTAGATTGATTCATACAATATTAAAGTTAAGGTATGCACAAAATTTGGATATGGACATTTGGGATCCATGAGGATTTTGATGTTGTACTTAAGGTAAGGATCTTGTTAATTGCAAAAATCATTTTGTATTTGTATCATTAAGTCTAAACTATGAGAATTGGCATTGCATTTGTTTCATATATTGATAGAAAGAGAAATATCTTGTAATTTACCATCACAAATAAGTTTGAAGACATCATACACATCATTATGAATATGAGTTAACTCTTTGAACTAAAAGAAGCATTGGCTTTCATAATTGTATGTATCAAATATTAATAAATAGGTAGATTAAATACATGAACTCAAAGAAACATTTATTTTCATAGTTATATGTATGAAAGATTAGTGAAGGAATTTCTTCCTTAATCTTCTTGAGGCCTCAACAACACCCTTAGTCAACCATCTTGGATCCCTAATTTTAAATTTTACCAAGACTTGTTAAGTAAGTTTCATTACCCCTTTGCCTTATTTTTATAATTTAACTTGATCATAATGATATGTTGCCAATTGCAATTGCTTTCACTATATGCTTGTTTGATTCTTCTATTGTCTTACGCAATTACATATTCTGTGATGGTCACATTATTATATTAATTTCCTTACAAATTTGATTTACATGCATTCATTGCATTACATACATCCTAATTTATAATGCCCTTGTACCTTTTGGATTTGATTGGCTCTAACTTGGTTAAAAAGTGATATGCAACTATGTCTAGGGTTTTGAATTTGCTTTGTATTATTTTCCATCTTCCAGCCAATTTGTAGCATAATCAACACTTTCTCTTAGTGTTGATTTTGAAGTACTAAATTGAAGACCAATGGCAAATTTTCTTGGATTAAGATATATAAGCTTGTGAATCCTACTAACATATCTCAATGCATTGAAACACTATATAACATATTTTATATATGAGAAAATATAACTTACTTTCAGTAAAGCAATTCCAAATAGGACTTGGACTTTCATTAAGAAACTCCTATGCACACAAATTTGAAGCCCTTGTCAAAATATCATTTTGACCTCCAAAAAGGATTGCATATATGTTTCAATGATTAAAAAATCAACGCAAGTTTCAGAATCATAATATGATACCTAAGGTATGAAAATGCTAGTTTGTGATTTCTCGTAAATAGGGTAGTTTGAACTTTATGGTTTATGAAATACATGTAGTGTTGAAATGGTTTGTGCAACCACTCATTTCAAAGATTGATCTGTCCTCTTCAACCTACAAAAAAAGGTTCCATAATAGGATTCCCTACGAGAGAGTTACAAGTTCAAGAAGTTAGGAATCCATAAAAAAAATCTCAGTCCCAATTCATTTGACCTTCATCAATTAATAAAATTCATTTAACCCAATCGAACCCCTTTCACTTTTTCATTTGTTTTTTGGTAAATTTAAGAGGGAATTATCCATTCCATCATCTGAATGAATTAAAATGATTAATTTGATTTGAAAAAAAAGGCCTTGATTTATGAATCGATCTCTTTCTCAATATCCTCTTCTATATAAAATTTCAAAAGCCTCAATATATAAATCAAACCCTTCCAAAAAAATAAAATAAAAGAGTATTCACATGGTTAATTTAATTTATCCCCCCATTGTAAAATTGGGCCTCTCTTGCTTTGCCAGTTAGAATTTCACAGATAAATTAAAATATACCTTGATTTCCTTTCCAAGTTGGTTCCAAAAAGAAGATACCCTGATTCCTTGATCATGCCCCCCTTTAGAAATCAGACCCATTTCCATTCAAATTCCCCTTGATCAAATCTTCAACCCGACAAATTTAGATTCTAAAACCTTGATGTATAGAAATTCTTCTACTACTGTGTTGATATTTGGTATTGTTTTAAGCATGTTATTTTATAGTGTATACTATTCTTCTATACAATTAATGTGTATTGCTCTTTTTTTTTCTCAAAATGTGTGTGTATAGCCATAAGCATGGTATTGTAATTGGTTGGTTATTTTTATACTTTTCTTATATGAATTTGGTTACTTATATTCATGTTCTTTTTTATGTAGTAAATTTTCGTTTAGTATAAAATAAGTGATATATCTAGTGCTATGTTTATCTCTCTGGTTCTATTAGGTTATCTCGGGCATCATTCTATATTTTTCATATTAGAGTAGCTACATTTCATTTATTACATGTTAGAAAACTCTAAATAGTGGACACTGCCACTAGTAAAACCCCAAATCAATAATGGTTTCTAGGTTAGAATCTAGATGGGTTACCTATACCAAACAATGTGAATTTTAATTGGGAATCTTCACCAAGGAGAACCCCTACTAATTGCATAGGGAAATTTATCCTTGTCAACAATTTTGGCACTAGAAGGAGGGTTGATAGAAATATTCCTTGTGTAGAGCCCTATTTTATTTCTATATGTATCTCTTATGGCTCTACCCCAAATCCCTTTGTGGGAGGCCAGCACTGCATTGAACCTACAAGGGTGTCTTCATGGCCTTCCATTAAAGGTAGTCAAAATATTGTCGAAATTTGATAGTGAAGGGAATACGATAGTGTTTGAGAATATTAAGAAATATGAATGCACTTTATGTCTACCTAATATTGTTCATGACGAGGTGATTTGTAGACTATTTTATTTCACTTTCGAAGGAAAATTTTCAATCCAATATGATGTCTTCATTGGCACCATTAAGAATTGGCCTAATTTAAAAATATATTTGAAAATGTTTATGGTGAAGATTATTGTTTGCACTAAATTCACCAGGAACTCAATGAAATGACCATGAATATAGGAGAATCCATCTAAGACTTCAATATGAGGTTCCATCAACATTACTATCATCTTTGTGACATATAAACCTTCACCTACAATTGTGTGTGAGTGGTGTGTGTGTACTCTTCCTAAAACAATGGATTTGTTCATTTTATGAAAAGGAATCATTTATTTTAATGAATCCTATGAGAAGGTTCAAATCCTCATAAGAGATTTGAAGTAGCATCCTATGACCATTGGAATAATGAGAGGGGGATGAATCAGTATTATGCAATATTTTATCACTTTTAATCAGAACATGTAATCTTTAAATTTGTCAGCATTATATTATCAATATATCACGAGCTGTATAAATCAACAGTATATAAAAAATAGCCACGAATACACAGTACACCATAATTTTCATGGAAACCCAAAGGAGAAAACCATGGAATGGTTTGTTATATGTCAAAGATCAAATTCATAGGAAGAACCAACTTCCAAATTCTCCATCACCAATTGGAAGGAGGCTCCAACCCCATGTTTACATGCTCCAACCTGAAGGAAGATACAACTCCCTGAATTCTCCATCTACAATTGGAAGGAGGCTCCAACCCCCTAGTTTACATGCTCCAACCTGAAGGAAGCTCCAACTCCTTGATTTCTCTAGCACCAACCGAAAGGAATATACAACCCCCTTTCCTTTCCCCACCCTACCTCCTTGAAATATAAGTGTAGACTCAAAGTGTCACTACCACTGATCAACATGTAAATGCCATTGTCATTGATACATCAACCTGTCATTGTCACTATGACATCAACTTGTACCAGATCATGCATCAACCATGTATTAGAACTTGTACCATACCATATTCCAAGTATCTAAAATGTGCCAATTTCTAAAAAATATGCCTCAATTATTAACCATAAAAACCAATATCATAAACCAACTGTATGCCTCACATATGTTCCAATCATCACAAAAATGTTCCTCTAACAATGAACCATAATATCCATAGACTAAGTACCAAGGATATGTCTCAAGCATGTATCAAAATCACCAAGACATGATCCTCAACCATATGAAACCATATACCAAAAAGGGGCCTCCAAGACATGCCTTAAGAATGTGCCATACCATCCATGATACAAGCCTCAAACAAGAAAAAAAATGCATGTCTTTAATCATGAAGAAACAATTAATAGATACCATATCAGATCTTGTAGCAACCCTGATGTATCACCATACATTGTTGCAACATGAACTAAGAATCCTTATTCATATATGTCTTATCCTGATTGGACAGATTCCAGATATCATGTGTGGCCTCGCGTGACAGACACTAAACAACCCAAGGGTTTGCCTCATGGGACACCAGTATCCTGATCTGTGGGGGTCATCTAAATTAAGGTTTCCTAAAACCCTTCCTTATCGACAACTTTGAGACTTTCCCACTCCTTTCTTCCTCAGATACATTATGAAATGGTTTACCAAAAGATGACACTTGAAAGAGATATACACATTGAAATTGTTTGTAGCAATGAGAGGCTTATTGAGGTGTATTTATACTTTTCCAAGTGACTTATTTTCTTCACTTTAGGGCCAACATGTACTTTATTGTTATAACTATTTTACCCTGTAATTAATGACTTGTAACTTCTTGTTGCAAAATTTTAGGGGATTCTTAACCATTCTTTGGGGCTTCAAACTTCATGACCTCATATCTCCTCAATCGAGAGGAACTACATGACATACCACCTTATACCATTGGAAACATCATGATGAGGACTATCCATCTATGAGGGTTTTGTATGTACTTGTTATGTTCTTCAACCTCATTTTCCTCAGTCAATTTTGGGCCTCATGACCACATCTCGGGGTTTCTTGTATACTTGTTCAAACTATCTTCCTATGAGGGCCATGCCTAAAGTTATTCCATAAGGGGACCACTTTGGATAATTCTTCGATTATACCCATTACTTCTAGAGGATTCTAGGCTTCCTCTAAAGTTGACATCAATGACAATCAATTTTCCAAAAATCTCCCCCTTTTTCATTGATGGAAACACTCATGCTCCCCCTATGACCAATGCTCCCACTATCTACATGATTTTTTTTCTTTCTCCCCCTTTGACATCAAAGGAAAAGGGTAACTCCCCCTGTCAATATGCTTCTGAAATTTCTCCCTTCCGGTGCCTTTGTCCATTGGCACTTCCTGATAAAGTAGACTATTGACATATATAAAATCATTTATATTAATATTCCTTTATATTATCTGCATAGATGATTTCTCTTCCCTTGTATTCTAAGTGAAAAAATTGTAGATCACCAAGGAGCATAAACTATTCCAAGTTTTTGTTTAAGATACTCAATTGTCTCTCTTGGGAGAGGTTTAGTGAAGATGTTTGTAATATGTTCCTTTGTCCCAATATACTCTGACTTGATATTCTTTTCTGCAACATGTTCCCACATAAAGTGACAATTTATTAGAATATGTTTGGCCTTGTAATGCATCACTAGATTCTTGGAGACACTGATAGCACTTTCTCAGAGAATATTGAAATGCGCTCATCATAATTTACTTGTATATCTTGCAGGTTTTTCTTCATCCAAATAAATTGAGTACAACATGTTGTTGCTGCAATGTATTATTCTTATGTTGTAGACAATAATAATGAGTATTGCTTCTTACTTAACTAGGATACCAAAAAAGAACCCAAATAGAAGTTTTCTTCGCTATTACTTCTTCGATCATTAATGCTTCCTACCCAATATGCATCTGTGTAGGTGATCATAGTCAGCTCATTTCCTTTTGGATACCATAACCCAAAATTTGTTGTTCCTTTAAGATATATGAATATCCTCTTTAGTGCTAGAACATGGGTTTTTTTTGGTGCTTCTTGAAATATTTCAACTTGTTCAACTACTTGCATTACATCTGGTCATGAAGTTGTCACATAAAGTAGGAAGAATCATCAATCTATAGAGTCTCTAATTTGCTTCCTTAGACTCATCGTATTTTCTTAACTTGTAACCAGTCACCATAGGAGTACTTACTAGTTTGCAATCTTCCATTCCAAACTTCTTCAACATTTCTTTGATGTACTTGGTTTGAGAAATGAAAATTCCTTCATCCAACTGTGATATTTGAAGTCCTAAAAAGAATGTTAATTCACCAAGTAGTGACTTTTCAAACTCATTCTGCATGTCTTGGGAAAACTTCTTACTCATCATGTCATCATCACTTCCAAAGATAATTTCATCCACATATACTCCAATGATAAGTATGGTGTTCCTATCAATATTTACATATATATCATTATCTGCATTACCCTTTCGGAATCCTTGTTCCTACAAATACATCTCCAATATTGAATATCAGGCTCTAGGGGCTTGCTTTAGTCCATACAAAGATTTATTCAATATGAAAACATAATATTCTCTTTCTGACAGTAGGAACACTTATTGTTGTTCGATATATAATTCTTCTTCTAATTCACCATTTAGAAATTTTGATTTTACATCCATCTGATATACCTTGATTCTCTTGGAACATGCATAGGCCAAGATCATTCTGATTGTTTCCATTCTGGAAATAGGGGAATTTTTTTCTTCAAAAACCACTCCTTCAACTTT
Organism: Picea mariana; assembly: GCA_032191745.1. Classification (NCBI taxonomy): domain Eukaryota; kingdom Viridiplantae; phylum Streptophyta; class Pinopsida; order Pinales; family Pinaceae; genus Picea; species Picea mariana. Next base: position 74,238 of record JASDQU010735790.1, on the reverse strand, counting down.
AGTGTATCCTTTGCATACTAATCTTGATTTATTTTTGGTTACATGTCCATATTCATTTAGTTTATTTTTGAACACCCATTTTGTACCATTTACATTTTTGTTTTTTGATCTTGTAACTAGTTCCCATGTTTCATTCTTCTCTATTTGATTAAGTTCTTATTCCATAGATTTAACCTAATGTTCATCATTACTAGCTTCATCAAAGATGTTTGGTTCAACTGTGGATAATAGTGCAATGTGTCTCTTCTCTGGTGTGTGTAGCTTTTTACTTCCTCTGGTTTATATTCCTACATTTTTGTCTCCAATAATATGTTCTAGTGGATGATTCTTCAGAACCTAACAACTAGGTTTTATGGAGGGCATCATAAATTAATGCTAGCCATTTTCTTCTTGTTATTCTTCTGATTGTTATTATTCTTGTTGTTGTTTTTCTTCTTATTCTTCTAGCTCTCCTTCTTTTAGTTATTCTTCTCTTTTTTTTTCATTTGGATTTTTCCTTTCTTCTTTGATCTTTGGTACAACTTCTTCATCAATTTTTACATTTATACTTTCCACTATTTTGTTGAGTATTATATTGTAACATTAGTATGCATTGATTTTATTTGATTAACCAACCAATATGACTTTATCAACTCAAGAATCAATTTTTCCATCTCTGTCATCTTCTCTTTTTATGTAGCACTTGCTTCCAAATACTATAAAATGTTTGACGTTTTCTGGTGTTCCCTTCCATAACTGATATGGTGTCTTGTCATTGTTACTTCTGATCATTCCTTTGTTCAATATATGAACGGTTTCGTGCACTGATTGTACCTAAATGACATTGCTCAATTTTGAATCCTTCAACCTGGTTCTGGTCATTTTTGTTACAGTTATGTTCTTCCTTTCAATGGATCCATTTTGTTGAGGTGTCCTAGCTATTTAGAACTGGCTCGATCTGGATTATTTTCGGCACAAAATGAGAGCGGAGATATAATAAAGAAATGCATAGAGATATCGCGTATATCCAATAATATAACATAAATATATCAGAGATGCAACCATAAACACAGAGATACAGTAATACATGATTTATATTAATGAAAGAAATGTACAGAGATTGTAAAAATACGGAGTGAAAGACTCGCTAGAATGGTGGCAGCTTATCTTTGAGAAGAGATGTGATGGCTACTCACATTCAAAATAAGATGATTACAATGAGGCTCTGAAGGAATTTTTACAATAAACAGGAATTCCAAAAACCCTAGACATCCAAAAACCTAACCCTAGGAGATGAAGCGCCAAAAGTCATGTGGGCCCCATTTGGGTAAGTTAGTACATCAACTTCCTGGGGTCGTAACTTTTGCTCACGATCTCTGTTTTAGGCGTATGATAGCTCGTTGGAAAGGTATCGTCGAGGAGATTCATTTTGGAGGATCAATCATGCATTCAACTACTATTGAGAACCTCTATCTAGAAAAACCTTCATTTAGGCCCTCAAAATGGCCCCGGAAGTTAAAACCTGCTAAAAATAGTAAATTGCCAAAATTGCCAGAAAGTTGTTTTGAGCCAATCAAAAAAGGTGGGTGGCCATCGATATCCACTTGGATCATGCCTCTTTACTCCATTCTCTTCATAGAATTTCATGAACTCTTTTGAGATGAACTCACCTCCATTGTCTGATATTAAGAACTTAATTCTCAAATCCATTTCATTTTCAACCAACTCCTTGAATATTTTGAAATTTCTAAATGCCTTTGATTTCTTCTGGAGAAAATACATTGTAGTCATTCTTGTATAGTCATTTTTATCCCCTAGCCTAGGGATAAATAAGGACATCATGTCTTGAGGCCCATAGGTCCTAGACATAGAGTATCGAGAGCTATACAACTTAAGCATGGCTCTAGAGGGCCCCTCTTTTCTTCAGTGAATTCCACATATCACCAACAGCAGTATCCATTACATTGGCCTGTTCCTAAAGTAGCGGTGAGTCTTGATCCATGAGGTAATGAGTCTGGGTATCATTGTATGTATCACTCTGATTTTTGAAGCACTTGAATATGGTGTATTGAATCCTTCTTCAATTTCATGAAGTTTGCTTGGAAATTATGCTCTTTTCCTTGTTCATACTTGGAAAGGTGACATGGTGCCCTAGTAAGTTGATTTCCCTTTACGATGGGTTTCTACTGGGTGGATCTGTGAAAAGTCATCATTCATTCCCTCCATACTTACCACTTTCCATCCTTATTCCTTTCATCTCCTTTATCCTTGTTTTGGAATTGGGATTGGATACACTAGGAAGGGTTGTACCTTACCTCATGGGAAGAAGGGGCTAAAGGCCCATAGGGTAAAATTAGTTGGAAAGAGTTAAAATAAAATGTTGAAACCTTTGAGATGCTTCACCCAGGGATCCCTGAGAAAGCAGTGAAAATCTTCTCAATAAGAAAATGGGACCCATAAAAACTTAAGGTACTATTTGATGGATAGGAGGTCTCATCATGATCTGACCTATTATAACCATGAGCATGTAGTGGTATCACACTACCACCTATATGATCACCAAGCCAGGGTAGTGGCTCTTGGTGGCATAACCAAGAAAAAGGGGGTCTTATCACAAGTATGTGTTCTCATTTCCGTGAATTGTTTTTGGATAACATTGTTACCTCTAGTCATCAAGTCGGGATAGTGGACCTCAACTATTTACTTGAAGCACAAGAGTAAACATACAAAGAAATAAAGCTAAGAGTAAAAGGAAATGAATGTGATATGAAAAAATTGCATTTATGGCAAGGTGCATCTCGCCCTCTACAAAGGCACTCACAGGTAAGACTTTACATTTCCCTATTACTACATGCACCCCATGCCCAAATATTTACCCCATGCCACCTCATACACTTACATGACTTAGACTATATCCCACCTGGGAAACACCCAAAATTAAGAGAGGTTAGCCCAATAGGACACCCTAATACCTTCTCCAAACCTAACTTGTCAAATACATAACGTCTTTGAGCATTTGTCGAGGTTAAGGGGGTTTTTATGCACATGTTTAGGTAATTTAATTATTGGATTTTCTTTACATGATATGATCCCTATGAATTGTGAACCCCCTGGAGGGCATACTTGTTGTTGTTGCAGGGCCTTGACTGGTGGACAGGTACACATGAGGGAATTATTAAATTGAACCTTCATGGGGACTTAAATCCCATAGATCAATGTTGAAACCCCAGCCAGGGGTAATAAGAGACTGAAAAACTTGCATCGGGAGAAAGAAGGATGTTTCCTTTGGAGGCACCCTGGAAAACCTAGACCCAAGGGACCTTGCTCTTCCCACATGGATGTTATCCCTTGAGGGCCCTGGACATCATCATGGATACCCTAGACATCATTCAGAATTGGTCTTGTCATCTTGGAAGGAATTTATGATGCATTGGCACATGTGGGTAGGGTTTCAAGCCTTTGGAGGCCCAACGTTTCAGCTTCCATGCCCAGTGTTCCATACTTGGGGCTCAACGTCACCCTAGAGGGGAATGACATCACCCCTAGAGTGATTCTTAGATGAAAAGTAATTTTATTTTGTCGGGATTTAATTTGTGTAAAAAACTAGCCAGGTCGGCCCAATAATTATGAACTGAAATTAATTTTAGGTTAAATTTTGAATAAATAAGCAAAAAGTGACATTCATTTTCATAACAACTTGTCCTTGGAGACAAGAGGCCTGCAATTATCACCCTATTAGGGTTATTGGATGAAATTGTGAGGCGCCACTCTTGTTTAAGGCTGAATTTTGCAACTTGGATAAATTTTGGAAGTTTGATGGTGATCTTGCATGGTATTCTCATGATTATTCTTGGTGCAAGTAAGTGAAATATGCATTTTGTCATCTATTGAATGGTTTTATTTTCTCATACAATATTATGAAATTTCATGGTGTATTTAATGCTTGAAGTAAGAAACTTAAGTTGCTACTTTCTCACTTTTTATTTGCCAAGCTTTTCATTAATTGATCTAGTAACGAGTGAAATCCTAGAGCCCTAAATTGCTAGCACTCTAAGGGTTTAGACTTAGTTATTGTTGCATAAGTTTTTACCCCATAAGAAGGATAAGGAGAGCAAGGCGTTGGGTCATAGAATTTCCTACACCCTAGAATCTTGTCTCTTGAGGTCAAATCCTAGGAGGACTTAAGTTACTACTTCTCTTAGGCCTTTTCCCTCTTAGACTTTTGTGCATCATCATCATTGATTTGCAGCATTAGAATATGTCATCCACCTTGACTCCATTACCCTTGAAGGCACTAGTCCTCCTCTCTTAACTCTTGACAAGACTCAACTCAAACGCCTTCACTTCATACTCAAACTCTTTCACTTTATACTCTACTAATTTTCTAACATAGTCTAGGAATACTAACATCTAATTTGTTGTTTTCATAATCACTGCTACAACTATCATTTTGCAGCTTATATTAGCCTACTAACCATCTAAGTCATCCCAGAATTTATATAAGGAAAGGTACTATCAATAAGTGTTAAAGTGTATTTTTAATTTCCTTTTTAGAGTGCAAATTATGAAGGTGTTATCATTGTCATAATTGTTGTTCCAATCATTGTTGCATCCCTTAACAACCCTAAAATCATCCATAAAGTCACTGGGTATTTGTACTAAGCAAACCATAATCATTGGATATTGAAGTAGTGTCTTATTTCTCTATTATAGTACTTTTCTGAAGTGGTTTATTGTTGTCATCATTATTAATTAATGTTGTTTGGATAGCCATTTAAGTCATTCATTGACTTATATTTATCCTGAAAAGTGTGAGTGGAAAACCATTATCAAGTTTGAAATACTATTGTATCTCTTCCTTGTCATCATAACTTGCACCTTCCAAGATACATTGTTGCTACTATGATCTCACTTTCATTGTATAGTAACTTGTTTAGGAAACACATAATTTGTTTAAGAAGTCATTGATTATAAATGTTTCTACTAACGTTTGATGTTTCATTGGTAAAGGGCAGGTACAAACCCATTTTAATTTTCCCTTGTCCCTTTCAAATTCACCAAAGTGACTTCTTCTGCTAAGTGACCTAAAGAGAGGGGTGGGTTTTCACTATATATTTTTTCCCTTCATAAACCAACTAGGTCCTGGGATGTCTCCCTTGGAGTGAGGATTTCCTCCTCCTAAAGAGAAAGAGGTACCCTATTGGGGTGATAGTGATAGGGTTAGCTACATGTTACGTCAATATAATCCTACTTTCCCTCGGGATTTAGGCAAGTATATATTGTGAGATAACATTTTTGGCGCCATTGCCAAGGAACATCAAGTCAATTTTCCTCCTACAACACTTTTTCGGTAATCCTTTTTCCCAAAGCCTTTACTTCATGAATCTTATCTGGTGAATCCACTGAGGGTGATTCCCTATTTTCCCTTTGATGGTCCCTAGAAGGATTATATGGATACTCCATTAATAAAAATTCCAATCATGACTTGTCAATGGGACCTGGGTAATTTTAAACCCTTGGATATGAGTGAAATTTTAGGTTACCCTTGACAAACTCCTCCGAGGTATGAGAATTGGCTCCTTAGATTCAGTGGTAATGATGGGGTTAGGGTTGAATATCACATGGATAATTTTGGGGATTTCTTTCAACTCCACCCTATCAGTGATGATGTTGAATATTTGGCAATGAAACTTTTCTCTGCCACTCTTCGTGGCAATTCTAGGAAATGGTATGATGATATCCCCGATGTTAGCATCACATCTATGGAACAGTTAGAAGATATATTTCTTGATAAATGGGCTATTAAATTAGAATATATACACATGCTAATAAAAATAATCGAATACATGAAACAAACTATGAACGAGATTGTCAAGGAATTCCATACCAGGTTTGAGAATTTTCTACAACAAATTCCTATAAGCCATCATCTTGAAGACAAGTACCTTTTTTACCTCTATACCAATGCACTCTTAGTGCAATTAGGATTTCTCCTTAGCGAAAAAGGGCCAAGAAAAATCCAAGAATCTTATCACATGGCTATACAAATTGAGGCAAATATATCCTTGTTCAAGGAAGAACACCTCTTTACTCCAGAAATCAAAGTTGATGACCCCAAAGATACCCCCGATACTCTTAGTCTAGAGAAACTAGCTTCCCTTGAGATCTTATTTAGTAAATTCTAGGAAATATGGGAACAAGTCATAGACCAACAAGAGGTTGAGGAGAGGGATATTAATGAAGGTTACCAATCCCATGAGGAAGAGAAAGAATTTACTCATGCTTCTACCGAAGATAATGAGGACCTGGTTGAAGAGCGAGAGCCTGAAGATATCAAACATGATGATGAAGTATTAATGTGTGCTCATCCCTCTGATGAAGCCATACTAGATCCTATTCCTCCTGCATAAGAAGAAGAGGATGAGGTTAGTCACTTTCCTTTTCAGGTTTCTTACGATACCCTATTCTATGATTCAAAAGTTGAAAAAGAAAGGGAATCCTTGGACAAGCTAGACCCTCTGTATTATGAAGTTGAAGATGTAGGGGAAAGTCATGAGGATGAGGCATGGATGCTTTATATTTCATTTGATGAAGTCATACAAGTCTTGGATGCTCCTGCACAGGAAGAAGTGAATATGGTAAGTTATTTCAAGTCATACAAGTTTTGGATGCTTTATTTTGTGATTTAGAAAGTGAAGAATAATTAGAGGAGCCCTTGGATGTGTTAAGCCCTTTGTTTTATGATAAAGGTAATGACATGGTTGATAATATTGATGAGTTCATACATGTCTGAAAACATAAATGGGATGTGATTGGGTATGATGGGGATCCCATTTATGACATTGAGGGTCATTTCCAAATGTTGGATTTACAACTATCATATGAGGTTACTACTAATTTTGAAATTTGGAAACAAGGAGATGATGTAGTTACAAATGTTTTCCAAGCACCCAAGGGTGACCTATTTCTACATTCTCATGATGATTTTCGGTCATACCTTGAGGATTTTGATGAGTATTCCTTTGAGCACCTGGATTTATTATATGAAGAATATTATCAACCACTGGTGTGCTCATATATTGATAAGGGTAAGGAAATTTCTTTCCTAAAGCAGGATACTTGTGACAAGGTTTCTAGCTCCCTTTGATTACTTTACCTCGTTATGTCACTAAGGATGTTGTTGGGAAACATGTCCCTTGTCCCAAGTTTTCTCTAGGGAAAATAATTCTTTTAGAATTCAAGGGTAGGTTGGATACCTTAAGAAGAAGTTTAATATCTCAGTATTTCAGCTTTCCCTTAAACAATTGTTAATCATCCTCTAGATTCTTGATAGTCCCTTCTCATACTTTGGGGATTGATGATGTCCAAGGTAGTCAACCTTTAGAATATTTGAGCCAACCTCTTGATTCTTTGAACTTTCACGGTTTTTTTATTAGATGGATTGAGCACTTTTCTATAAGTATGACTTGGGATAATTGTGTCCCTCCCCCCTGCCTCTATGAGCTAGACATTACGATTTCCTATGATATAATGCATGATCTAACTCATGTTATTTTTGTGCTTAACTTGTCATTTTTTTGGTTTCTGATGAAGCACATAGGCAAGTATTATGAGGTATTGCTAGGATGGTTTCACTAGTTATATGACTACACCTAGCATTTAACCAATAGGTAAGTACAGGTAGGTAGGCATTTGCATCCATTGTATATACCATTTGCATATCATGTTAGCATAGTTGTAGTTGAATTTTCATATTGTCTTGATTCATTATCTATATATGTATGCTCATAATCATAGATTATTTTATTTTTTTATTTTATCATATATGGAAGAGGGATGATATCACCACCCTAGGGATTACTAATATCATTTGTTGACATTTAGTAGGCATAGTTCATACGAGATATGTTGAGGTTCTCATGCGCTCTACGGTGAGAACATTTCCCTAATTTGGAGCTATATGGTTTCCTCTATCCTAGGGATAACCAAGGAGATCACATCTCGAGGCCCATAAGTCCTAGACATGGAGTGTTGATCATATCCAGATGACTTGAGAATGGACCTGCAGGGCCTCTTTTTTATTTAGTGCATTACACATATCACCAGTAGTAGTATCCATCACACCATCCTAATCCTGAAGTAGTGTTGAGTCTTCTCCATGAGGTAATGAGTCCAGGTATCATGGTATGTATCACTCTAATTTTGAAGAACTTGAATATGTTGTAATGAAAACTTCTTCAATTTCATGACGTTTTCTTGGAAATTATACTCTTTTCCTCGTTCATACCTGGGAGGGTGACATGGCTCCCTAGTAAGTTGATTTCCCTTTATTATGGGTTGCTACTGGGTGGATCTGTGAAAATTCATCATTATTTCCCTCCATAGTTACCACTTTCCATATTTATTCCTTCCATCTACCCTATCCTTGTTTTGGAATTGGGATATGATACACTAGGAAGGGTTGTACCTTACCTTGTGGGAAGAAGGGGCTAAAGGCCTAGAGGGTAAAAGTAGTTGGAAAGAGTTAAAAGAAAATTTCGAAACCTTCAAGATGCTTCACCCAGGGATCCCTGAGAAAGCAATGACAATATTCTTAGTAAGAAAAGGGAACCCATAAACACTGAAGGTGTTAGCGATAAAAAAACGCACTGGCATTTTTGAAAGAACGATGCCTAATATTGTACGGAAACTTTGACTATCTTTTAGGGATCCAAATGCAGATTTGAAAGCACCATTGGAAAGATTAGGATTTGTAGATGTCGATCGACTATTTAATCATGCAAAATGGACTCTCCATGACTGAGAAATTTGATTTTGAAAAAATCTGCGCTTTCACCAGCGCAGAAGGCAGAATTATAACTAGTTAGCTGGTGAAAGCTCCTCCTTTCACCAGCTAAGGAGCGGATTTTCAGGTAAGTTAGTTGGTGAAAGCCTGTCACGACCAGAATAGCCAAATTTTTGCCCAGATCAGGATTCTTTGGGTTTGAATGGTTTGAAATCTTCTTCAATAAGCTGGTTATGAATTATCAAATCAAAATATGAAGGCCATTCTTGGAGATGAAAGTCAAAAGGGAATTTTTTGACTAGATTTGATCATTTTCAAGGGAAAAATGATAGGGATTTTTGGCACACATCATCAAATTCGAATTCCACTTTCAGAGGAACAGATCAAAGAGCCTTGGAAGGCTAGGCTACACTTCATCAACTTTCAACCAATGTTTGAAGACCAAAAGATAGAGATTGACCTCATCTTGAGGATCTCTCCTTATCTTTTGTAAATCAGTTTTAACTTTCTATTTTTAGAATATCAGATCCATTCTTTTAGGATCTGAAAACTGATTGTAAAAGTCTATAAATGCCTAGTTTTTCTAAGAGTCTAGAGGTTCAATTTTAGATACTCTTTTGCTATTGTACTAAGACACTTATTTTTCAATACAGAAAGACAGTCTTCTTTTGTTGTTAATGACAGATTTCTTCATCTATTCCATGTTCTGTACTTTATTTCAGTTTATCTCAGCTTCTAAGAACTGACATCTTCTTATTAAGCTCATGAAATTGAACTAAAGGAATTCTTGCTGGCTTGTATGATTCTACACACTGTTGTACTTGATTATCTAGATCAGTTTTCTCCATACCTTTTGATATTACTCTGTCTGGTCATTGATTCCTAAAAGCACTGTTTCATTCGATTGCATTGTGAGTTGTCTTCCCATTAGCTACTCTTTATTATCCCATTGATCCACACTTTCATTATTCATGATTCATTAAGTTACCAAGCATCCTTAGTCTACAACCCTAAGGA
>JASDQU010735790.1:33961-54945 GCA_032191745.1 Picea mariana | reverse complement strand
ATAAAAAGAAAATTGTACATACATATTGTGTTCTTTGTGTTCATTGTGGTGATGACTTGTTGATGATATATTGTTGATATATGTTGCTGATATGTGCTCACATCTAACTGGTTATAAATGAAAACAATGGGTAATGAATAAATGTTGAATGCTAATTGATGAGTTTGTGTGCAAGAGGGAAGTTTTGGAAAAAAGAGCCCCACACTCATTCACCCCCCCTCTAAGTGTGGTAGGTGTGTCCAACAACATTACCCCTTAATTGGGGCATATTACAATAGTAATGTTATTTGATTTATGTCAGCTTGGGTCCATTAGTTGTAATTGTATCTTCTAGTCTCCTATATATACCAAGGAGACCTTTTTCATTTGGAATCATCTTGTATTTGGACATTTATGTGGTGTATAAGAAGTTTCCCCATAGAAGAGGATTATTATCTGAAATTATCTACTTTTCAAGGCATTGAGTACTTATTCTGAGTTTTTTTTATGCTAGTTTTATATTCGGTTCCTAACATTTGGTATCAGAGCTCAAGGTCTTGGGATTTCACTGCTACATCTAACACACCTTAGAATTTTCGCTATAACTTTTTTTCTACAAAGTTTCAAAAGGAACCCCTTGAATTATATTTAGTAGACGGATCAAGGTACTTGGGGTTCAAATTTCATATCCTTAGACTTATAATTTCGGGGATATAGTTAGTGTAAGATAGGGTTCTAGAATCATCCTGAATTTAGTCATTACAAAATTTTAGCTATAATTTTTTTTCTGTAACGTTTCAGACCCTGAAACCTAGAGGATATTCACATAAATTATCAAGGTATCTGTGATAAAAAATTCAGATTCTAGTTCATCCTAATTTTGTATATACACCATGTGCAAGATAGGGTTTCTGACTAGTCATATTAACTAGTCTCAAACAGGTCTTCTGGGTAAAATAGTGATATCTTCTTTAGTGAGTATCCAAATTAAGTGATACCAATTGAATTGGATAGTGGACAGTATTTAGTATTTTTGGTACGTGTTTCAAAATCAAATGTCAGATATTGTGCTCTTAGAAAGCTTTACAAGTATTCTCTCTTGGAAGGGACAAAAATCAACAAGGTGTGGGGAAGTTACCTTAACTTCCACTTGGCACATCCAATTTTGATCAGACCCATGGAATTGTAGAGAAGATGTATCATAGAACTACAAAAATAAATTTTCAAACCCAGAAGGCCCAAAATTTTGGATATATAGTAGAATAAAGATTGTCTAGCAGAACCACCTCGAAATAAAGGTTTAAAAGTTATACTAATACAACATGCCACCAAAAAATAGAACTTCTACACCAAATAAGCCTCCAGGTAGTCCTACTTGGACTCTTGATGAAGGTGAAGAACTTTGCAGTGACATAAATGATTTACAAAAGAAGACAGTAACAAACGATGAACTACAAGGGATGATGAATTCAACTGAAGCTAAGTTCGAGGAAATAATGGATACTAATATGGATGTTTTAAAAAGGGAGACCATGGAAGGATTGAAAAATTTGCTAATATAGAGGACACCTAGAAGTGAGAATGTATCCCATGAAATTCATGATGAGGACACAAGGAAGATGAATCAATACTGGAGAAACTCAAAATTTGGGTTGAAGACCAACCACTTTCCTAATATCGATACGAGGAAGTTTTATGGAAAGGATCCAATCACATTGACACTTTAGATGAAGAAATTCTTTGATATACATGATGTTCCATATACATAAAAGGTATGAATTGCTTCTTTATATTTAGAACCCAATCAATTTGTGTGGTATCGATGGCTTTGTTCTCGCAAATCATTTGTCACTTGGACAATTTTCATGAAATAAATGATAGCACACTATGAGGATACAAGGAGAAATACCTTCTTTACCCAATTGATAAATCTCAAGCAAAAGGGTTCAGTTGCAGAGCACATTGAGAACTTCCAAAGATTGAATATAAAGGTAACGTGTATTCCAGATGAGCACCTGATTGATGTATTCATAGGAACTTTAAAGGATAACATTCAACATTAGGTTCACCTTTTGGAACCCAAATCATTACAGAATGCATTCAGGGTGGTGAGAAATGTTGAAAGTAAAAATATGGCTATGTCTACTAGAAGGACCACTCCTAACATCTATCGAGAGAATAATGTTCCTTCTTCTAAAACACCTCAACCTACAAGGTCGACACCTCAACAATTGGAGGAAAGAAAAGGAAAAGGTTTATGCATTAATTGTGACAACAAGTATAGTAAGGGACATAAGTGTGGTGAGAATAAATTATTCTACATAGATTGTGAAGAGGAAGAAGAAGAAGAACAAGAACAAGAACCATATCAAGATGAAAATGTAGAAGAAATTTCTTATGAAGAGTTGACTCCCACGATATCATGTAATGCATTGGCTGGAGTTAGCACTCCTCAAACCCTCAAGATTGAAGGATATATAAAAAATAAAAAGTTAATAGTCCTAATTGATTTTGGTAGTACTCATAATTTCATTCACTATAAATAATCCAAATCTCTCAATTGATTTATATATCCGGTGCTAGAGTTTCAAGTAATGATTGCATATGGAGGAACTATCAATTGCTTAGGAAAATGCCATAAGATCAATCTTACTATGGGGGAATATGTAATGAGTAGTCAAATTATTTTTATACCCATGGGTGGTGTTGATGTTGTACTATGAGTCCAATGGTTACAATCATTGGGAACAATGGCTTTTAATTTTCAAGAACTTTTCATGAAATTTTCATTGGCAGGAAAATAAATTGAGTTAAGGGGTATCACAAGGAAACCTAGTAAGGTGATAAGCTCTAATGGCATGAAAAAATTATTGAAAAAGGGGCATCAGGGTGTAATTGTACAAATATGCTAACTATATGTTCAAACATCTAAGCCATCTATTCCCCTAGATCTCCAAGGGATCATTGATAAGCATTCCAAAGTATTTGAAGATATTCCCAAATGTCTTCCACCCACTCGAAATCATGATCATGCTATTCACCTAATTCTAGGGAGTGTTCCTCCTAACATCAATCCTTACAGATACCCTTATACCTAGAAGAGTGAAATTGAGCATATGGTTGAAGAAATGTTAGAGTCTGGAATTATTAGACCTAGCCAAAGTTCTTACTCTGCATTGGTGGTAATGGTACTCAAGAAAGAGGGCTCATGGTGTATATGTCTAGATTATTGAGAGCTCAACAAGATCACTATTAAAGATATGTTTCCCATTCCCATCATTGGTGAATTGTTATATGAACTACATGGGGTAATCTATTTCACAAAGTTGGATCTCCGTTTAGGGTATCATCATATTAGAATGAAGGAAGCATATATCCTAAAAACAACATTCCAAACTTATGTAGGCCATTATGAATTTTTTGTCATGCCTTTTGGCCTTACGAATGCACCTTCCACATTCCAAGGGTTGATGAATTCCATTTTCAATCCCTTCCTTCAAAAATTTGTGTTAGTATTTTTTGATGATATACTAATCTATAGAAAGTCTTGGGAGTATCATGTGCGGTATGTTGACAAGGTGCTACAACTACTAAAGGAGCAACAAATATATGCCAACCCATGCAAATGTTTCTTTGGGGTGAAGGATGTAGAGTATTTGGGTCATATTGTATCTCATGTAGGTGTCAAGGTAGACCCTAACAATATTAAGTCCATGATGGGCTATTCGAGTCCCAAAACATTGAAAAATATTATAGGATTTTTGGGTTTGACAAGTTATTACCGCAAGTTTGTTCGGGACTATGGAAGAATAACAGCACCTTTAATGACATTAACTAAGAAAGATGCAATTTCATGGACTCTAGAGGAAACTCAATATTTTGAACAACTTAAAGAGGCGATGTACAAAGCTCCTGTCTTGACCACACCAGAATTCACAAAATTTTTTATTGTGGAATGTGATGCCTCAAGAAATGGAATTGGTGTTTTTCTAATGTAATAAGGAAGGCCCCTTGCTTTTGAAATTTGAACACTCAATGGAAAGGACTTACACAAACCCATTTATGAGAAGTAAATGATGGAAATACTATGTGCATTGAAGAACTGGTGCCCTTACCTAATAGGTAGGCACTTCAAGGTAAAAACAAATCATGATAGTCTTAAATACTTCTTGGAACAAAGACTATCTTCAAAAGAACAACAAAAATGGGGGTGACCAAGATGTTGGGTTATGATTTTGAAATCATCTATAAAAAAGGGAAGAAAAATGTTGTGGCAGATGCACTCTCAATAAAGAGTAAAGATGTTGAAGCCTTTATCTGTACTATCTCGATCATCCAACCCAATAGGATAATACAAGCGAGGGATGAATGGAAGAATGACAAAAACATGTGAACTCTCATTCAAAGGTTACAACAGGATTCCATTGCATCAGATACCTTTACATGGAAAAATGATTCACTATGGTACAAATATCACTTATATTTATGTAAGAACTCCTAACTCAAACAAAAGGTACTATTGGAATTTCACACCTCTCCGGTAGGAGGGCACTCGAGATTTTTGAAATCTTACCATAGGGTCAAGAAGGAATTTTTGGGGGATGGCATTAAAACTAATGTTCAAAGGTTTGTGGCAGAATTTTTGGTTTTCCAACAAACTAAGGTGGAACAATTAAGACCCCAGGTCTTTTACAACCATTAGCCATCCCAAGTCTGCGTTGGGATGAAGTTTCCATGGATTTCATCACAGGCTTACCGAAGTCTGAAGGAAAGAGTGGCATCATGGTGATTGTTGATAAACTAACCAAGTATGCACACTTTTGTGCACTCTCTCATCCTTTCAAATCCAGTACATTTGTCACTGCATTCATGGGGATAGTTCAAAATATACATGGAAGCCCAAATATTATTGTAAGTGATAGAGATCCCATCTTCACTGGACATTTTTGGACAGAACTATTTTCTTGTTTGGGTACTCACTTGGATCATAGTTCATCTTTTCATCCTCAATCTAATGGACAAACTGAGATAGTGAAAATTTTTATGGAGGATACCTTCGTTTCTTTGTCTTTGATAAAGAAATACAATGGTTCAAATGATTACCCTTGGCAAAATGGTGGTATAACACTTCCTTTCATATTGCAACAAAAATGACACCATTTATGGCACTCTATGCATACCACCCACCTTCCATCACTTCTTTGCTAAAATAAAAATATAAGGTTCAAGTAGTGGAAGATCACAGTGAACATCAACAACAAGTTCTCCAACTCTTAAAGGACAACCTAACCATGGCACAGAATCGCATGAAACAACAATAAAATCAGCATCATACTGAAAGAATTTTTGAAGTAGGGGATTGGGTACTTTTAAGACTACAACCATACAAATTGATGCCCCTCAAGCAATATAAGAAGGATAATAAATTATCACCAAAGTAATATGGCCCTTATAAGGTGTTTCAAAAGATTGGTACTATGGCATACAAATTGGAGTTGCCTACGTCTTCGCGAGTACACCCAGTTTTCCATGTTTCATGCTTAAAGAAGGTTATAGGTGACAAGATCCCAGTTCAAACTATATTTCCAGGACTTGATGAGTAAGGAAAAATCATATTGGAGCCTGAATATATCACTAACATAAGAATTCACCAGCTGAGGAATATATCCATTTCAGAGTATCTCATTAAGTGGAGGAAACTACCTGCTGAAGATTCCACTTGGGAAGATGATTCTTTTATACATAAGCATCCAGAATTACTCAAGCATTGTGGAAAACACTTGTTTGAAGGGGAGGGGCATGGTAATCCCTAAATAGTGGCAAATTACCCCTTAATTGGGCCATATTACATTAGTAATGTTATTTTATTTATGTCATCTTGGGTCCATTAGTTGTAATTGTACCTCCTAGTCTCCTATATATACCAAGGGGGCCTTTTCACTTGGAATCATCTTGTATTTGGAAATTTATTTGGTGTATAAGGAGGTTTCCCCATCGAAGATACTTATTATCTAAAATTATCTCTTTTTCAAGGTGTTGAGTACTTATTCAGAGGTTATTTTATGCTATTTTGATATTTGGTTCCTAACACAGGGGTAACAAGAGATTGAAAAACTTGCACTAGGAGAAAGAAGGATGTTTCCTTTGGAGGCACCATTGAAAACCTAGACCCAAGGGACCTTGATCTTCCCACTTGGACGTTATCCCTTGAGGGCCTTGGACATCATCATGGATACCCTAGACTTCATCCAGAACTGGTCTTGTCATCTTTGATGGAATTTATGAGGCATTGGCACATGTGGGCAGGGTTTCAGGCCTTTGGAGGCCCAACGTTTCACCTTCCCTACCCAGTGTTCCATACTTGGGGCTCAACGTCACCCCGGAGGGGAATGACGTCACCCCTGAAGTGATTCTTAGATGCAAATTAATTTTTTTTTGTCTAGATTTAATTTTTGTAAAAAATTGGCCAGGTCAGCCCAGCAATTATGAACTGAAATAAATTTTAGGTTAAATTTTGTATAAATAAGCAGAAAGTGACATTCATTTTCATAAAAAAAAATCATTGGAGACAAGAGGTATGAAATTTGTGCCCTATTATGGTTATTAGTTGAAATTGTGAGGCACCACTCTTGTTTAAGGCTGAATTTTGCAACTTGGATCAATTTTGGAAGTTTTCTCGTGATCTTGCATGGTATTCTCATGATTATTCTTAGTGCAAGTAAGTGAAATATGAATTTTTTCACCTATTGAATGGTTTGTTGTATGATTTTATTTTCTCATACAAGATTATTAAATTGCATGGTGTATTTAATGCTTGAAGAAAGAAACTTAAGATGCTACTTTCTTACTTTTTATTTTCCAAGCTTTTCATTAATTGATCTAGTAACTAGTGAAACCCTAGATCCCTAAATTTCTAGCACTCTAAGGGTTTGGACTTAGTTATTTTTGCATAATTTTTTACTCCATAATAAGTCTAAGGAGAGAAAGGCGCTAGGGCCTAGAATTTCCTACACCCTAGCATCTTTTCTCTTGAGGTCAAATCCTAGGAGGACTTAAGTTACTACTTGTCCTAGGCATTTTCCCTCTTAGACTTTTGTGCATCATCATCATTTGTTTGCAGCCTTAGAACAAGTATTCCACCTGGACTCCATTACCCTTGAGGGAACTAGTCCTCTTCTCTTACCTATTGAAAAGACTCAACTCAAACTCGTTCACTTCATACTCAAACTCTTTCACTTTATACTCTACTAATTTGCTAAGATAGTCTAGAAATACTAACAACTAATTTGTTATTGTCATAATCATTGCTACAACTATCATTTTGCAACTTATATTATCCTACTAACCATCTAAGTCATCCCTGAATTTTTATAAGGCAAGGCATTATCAATAAGTGTTAAAGTGTATGTTTAATTTCCTTTTTAGAGTGCAAATTTTGAAGGTGTTACCGTTGTCATAGTTTTTGTTACAACCATTGTTGCAGCCCTTAACAGCCCTAAAATCATCCATAAAACCATTGGGAATTTCTACTAAGAAAACCATAATCACTGGTTATTTAAGTACTGTCTTATTTCTCTATTATAGTACTTTTCTGAAGTGGTTTTATTGTTTTCATCATCATTAATTAAAGTTCTTTGGACAGCCATTTAAGTCATTAATTGACTTATATTTATCTTCAAAAGTGTGAGTGAAAAACCATTATAAAGTTTGAAAGACTATCGTATCTCTTCCTTGTCATCATAACTTTCACCTTTCAAGATACATTGTTGCTACTATGATCTCACTTTCATTTTATAGTAACTGTTTCATGCAACGCATAATTTTTTAAAGAAGTCATTGATTATAATTGTTGCTACTAACGTTTGATGTTTCATTGGTAAAGGGAAGATACAAACCCATTTTCATTTTCCATTTTCCATTTCAAATTCACCAAAGTGACTTCTTCTATTGAGTGACCTAGAGATAGGGGTGGGTTTTCACTGTATATTTTTTCCCTTCATCAACCAACTAGTTCCTGGGACGTCTCCATTGGAGTGAGGCTTTCTTCCTCCTAAAGAGAAAGAGATACCCTATTGGGGTGACAGGTATAGGGTTACCTCAGTGTTACATCAATCTAAGCCTACTTGCCCTTAGGCTTTAGGAAAGTATAGATTGTGCGATAACAATCATCAACAAGTAGCATGAAGTAACTTTCTCCATTTAGTCCTTTTGTTCTCATTGGTCCACATAGATCAGTGTGCACTATTTCCAATGGATTTTTTGTAGAGTATTCCTTTGATCTGATTTTTTTTCTTGTTTGTTTTCCTTGTAGGAAATGCTTACACATAGTACTGGTCGGTTTTGAAATTTTGGGCATTTCTCTTACTGCTTCCTTTCTGCTAATCTTGACCATATTGTCAAAGTTCATGTGTCCCACTCTTTTTTGCCAAAGCCAACTTTAATTTTCCCTCCCCAGGCAACATTTTTCTTTTCCAATATCATTTAGAATGTATATGTTGTTTGGAGTTCTTACTGTTGTAGCCACCAATTTTCCTGGTCCTTCTTTCCTTATCTCACACTTCTCTGATTCAAATATAAGTCTATGTCCCTGATCACACATTTGACTTACACTTAGGATATTATGTTTCATTTTTTTGACAAATAGGACATTTTATGCCTTGGCATCATTACTTCCAATCTTGGCTATTCCTTTCCCTATAATTTTGGTTGAGTATTTATTGTCAAATGAAACTGATCCATCTCTTTCTTTATTCACTATTATAAATTTGTTCTTGTCACCTATCATATGCTTTGAACAACCATTGTCAATGTACCAATCACTTCTTGTTCTTTGGGATTGTAGTGCAAGGGGACATTCTTTAGTATTTAGATTATCGTGATTCCTTATACAAATTTTTGATGGTCCTTTTGCATAATTTTTGAAATCTTGCTTTAGTACTTTTGGAGGAACTATTAATCTGCAATCCTTGGCCATATGTCCAAAATTGTTGCATTTGTAGCATTCCACTTCATTTTCTAGTGACCCAAAACTGTTATAGTTTCTACTATATACTTCATGAGGCTTTCTAATATGATTAATTTCGGAGTGACCTTCATAGTTTTTTATGTTCTTAACATAAGATTTGCAATTTATAGCTTTGTTCCCAAAATTGTTACAAGAATAATACGAACCAAGAATTATAGTTTGATACCTGGGAGATCTTATGAATGGTGTTGTTCCTGTGTAGTTTTATTCTTTATTTCTTAACATGGTTAGTTTTGTATTATGAAACCTGCGTCTTCTATACTGTACCTTCCTTTTGTAATCTTCTTCTTGATCATTCTCATGTAGAGGCTTGCATTATTCCTTCTTGGTGAATCCTTTGGTGACTTATGCATAAGTCTTGTGTTCTGCTTCCTCTTATGTAGTCATAGATATTGAACCCATCTTTGTATTTGTTTGGTTGTATCCCACTATAGAACTATCATGATACGGACTTTGAGTGTTAATAATTTCCTTCAGTATTCTAGTGTTGTTCTATTGTATATCACTTTTTTGAATTTCCTTCCTTAGAAAAATGATTTTTGTTTCTAATATCTCCTTCTCTTTTTCCTTTTCTTCCAGCTGGATTTTGAGTATTTCTTCAATCCTTATGGATTATTCAACTTGGACTTTTATATTAAAAATCATCTATTTATATTCTTCAGAGTTAGAAGTTTGATAACTGTCTTTCAGCTTGAGTAATTCTCCCTTGAGTAATTTGTTTTTCTTCCTTTCTTTATTTAGTTAGCTTAAGGCACTAATAAGTCATGCTTTAAGATCTACCTCACCTTCTTCTTTATAATTCTCTTCATCATTTTCAAAATCCATAAAGAGTACATTTTATGAGTCATTGTCGTTATCATCATCCTTATTTCATGAAGAATCGTCCTCCTTTGAGTAGAGACTTTTCTTGAAGAATTTATTTTTGTTTCTTCTCTTGTCTTCCTTTTTATATTTCTTTTCTTTCTTAGGAGATTGTTCTTCATCATTATCTATCTTTTTTAGCATAAGGACATTTAGAAGAAAAATGGTCAATTTTAACACAATTAAAACATATTAAGGGAAGCAAACCTTTGTACTTTTCAGTTCCTCTTTTCATCTTCCTAACAAAGTTGGCTATTTCTTCATCTTCATCTGAATCATGACTATAGCTGCAACTTGGTTTTGACTTTGGATCCTATTTATTCTTCTTTGTATCTTTGGATTCCTTGAACTTTGCTTCCTTCCTGGGTGGATTTTCCTACTCTATCCTCATTTCAAAGGTTATAAGTATCCCATGTATCTCGTTCATGCTTAACATGGAAATATATACTCTTTCTTCTAGGGCTGAAATTTTCAGATCAAATCTCATTAGAAGAGATCTTAGTACCTTTTGAAAAAATACTAATACTTTAATTTCTTCTCCCAATATTTTAATGGAATTTACTATTTCATCAACTCGTAGAAATTAAGTTGCAATATCTTCATCTTCCTTTATCTTCAATTTTTCAAACTTGTATCTGTAGGTTTGAATTGTGGGCCCCTTTACTTTAGAATCTCCTTCGTAAATATTTTGAAGTTTGTCTAAAATATCCTTTGCAGAATCACAATGCATAACATTCACATATATTGAGTGATCTAGGCCATTCAAAATCACATTTTTTCCTTTGAATTATTTTCACTGAGTTTCTTTCCATCTCCATCTGTTGACAGAGTGGTAGGTGTTTATATCCATGTACTATTGATTGCCAAACATCAAATCCATGTGCTTGTATATATGTTTTCATCCTTATTCTCAAGAATTCATAGTTGTGTCCATCAAATTGTGGTACTCCAATATTAGCATACTCCATGATCTTACTTCTAGTGATTACACTATTTTCTAAAGGACCTACTCTGATTCCAATTGTTAGAATACTGAGAGGAGGGACGAATTAGTATTATTCAATATTTTATCACTTTTAATCAGAACATGTGTTATAGAAAAAATTTCCTCACTCCATGCATGCTGCTTGGATGGACTTCCATATCCCTGTGCAGACTTGAAGTACCATTTTTGTTCACTCCAGAGATAAAAATACATATTTGTGTACACATACACACCTTACTAGTTAGACAACTAGCATATATGTAGGTTGCTCCACTACATCCCGAGTACATCAGGTTTGGTGCTCAAAAATAAAAAAAATATGTCGGGTTTACATGCCATGTCATGTAATCCATGATCCTTGACCTTCCATATACTGGAAAATCTCTAAATTGACCCTTGAACTCCATTTGGAAGCTAAAAATTGAGCCATATCCAATCCTTGGACAATCAACAATTCAACATTGAGAGAAAAGACACTCTAGAGAAACTTCACTTCATATTGAGTTTGCATCCCTTTGTCCTTGAAAGTATGAACTTGTTTTACTCATCCCCCAAACTCTTCCTGCTTTGTGATGGAGAACCTCATTGACTCCTACATGCGATCTTGCCTTTGTGTACTATTGAAGTGGTGGACGCCCAGCTTGAGGGACTTAGTTTCTTGGTTTTGATATGCGTCATTACAGAAGTTTGTCACCTGTGTACTTTTGTTGATTGTGTTAATAGAAACACTCTTTTATTATCCAATTGATATCTTGCAAATATTTGAATTACTTTCCATGGGAATATTTGTCATGTATGTTAATGGATTATGTTAATTTCTATTTTGAAATTATATATCATCACCACATGCTTGTGTATCTTGGCTTTTGAGGACAAGTTGTAGGTATAAATCTTTGGGTCGTGTGCTCAATGGTGATCTTATTTGAATGTATGGACAAGGTAGGCTCCTAGACTTCTCTTGTTAGCATTTCATTTATACAAAATATTTGATATTAGAGTTTATTTTTAGGCATTGTTTCATCTATTTTGGTTTTCCCCTAGCCATAGAGAGGTTTTCCTCGTAATAGAATTGGCAACTCCACTAGGGAGATATTTTTTGGGGGGGTATTGGTTGTTTTTCTCCTTGATTTTCTCTCTATTTTCTTGATTTTTTGTGTTGCTTGTTGCTTGACAAATTGTATTTTGCCTTGCATTTGAGTTTCTTAGCTTAACCCTTTCCCTGGCAGTTTCTAGTTTGGCATACATGTTTTTCTAGTTTGGCATACATACATATGCGAGTTGTCTGTCTTTAGCGAGCATATATATGTGTGTTGGCACGGGGGAAGACCCAGGTTTCATCTCTAACAATGCACCAACAAGCCCTAACTACTAGCCCTTTCGGCAACACCTGTGAAGCAGATGCAGTCTCACCCAAAGTAGCTATAGGGGGTTGCAGGACACATGTGTCTACAACCAGAAGGAATGCAAAGTGGATTCAAAGCAACAAAACACATCCATCTAGTTATCCTTTATATTCTTTAAACCTACTACGCAAGTTATATTTCAGATCTAACATAATATCACAATAGAAGCATATCAAAAAACAAAGAACACAACATAAATCACACAGAACACAAGATATACATGGTTCACCCTCTCCCTAGGGCTACGTCCACAAAACTGTGCTTTATGATATATTAAGATGGAAGCATATAGTTCTTATCTGTGCTCTTAGCTAGCAGATCTTCTCTTCTTCTCTCTCTTTCTCTCCCCTCTCTGCGCACCCAGCTGCAAGGTTGATCTTCGCACCTAGCTAAAGATCTTACAATACCAGAAGGCTCCTGTACTCATCACTTGTCTCTCACACAGTAGTACTCACTCAATCATACAATAACAATGAGCTCTCAACCAACCTAGCACCAACTCATCCCAGGTCCTCTAGACCTTTATTTATACATTACAATCACTCTCGGACACCCTTAGGTTAAAACCTAAGTGTCAAAAACCTAGATACCAAAACCCTAGGTGTCTTGAACCCTAGGTCAACTTGACCCACGTTTTCAGGGCTTCGCCAGTCTGTCTTTCCTTCCTTCACTCATGGTGCTTCAAAGAATCTGTTGACATCTTCTTTAGCTTCATGAGTTGTCCACGATCCCTCTTCCTTGCTGATCTGTCATCCTCAATCTCCTCGTCCAACTGCTTGTTCTCTCGGACTTCGCTCTGTCTTTTCTTCTCTTTTTCTCACTTTGACCCAGTATCAGTCACTGTTTCTTCTGTACAATTTGAATTTTGCCTTGTCTCCCTTAATTTTCTCTTTCTTCCATAACCCAAGGGCCAACAGGTCCCCAAGACTCACCTGTGACTCATCCTGAGGCACTTCAGGTCTGAATTTCCTGTTCCACTTTGTCTTCAAACTGCGCAGGGCAGCCTGTGCTTTCAGATCTGTCCTTCCCTTCTATGTGCAAACTGTCATTTCTATGTCTGGTACCCAGTTTCAACTGCAGCTGGTAGCTAGACCCTTTTCCTTTTGATTTTACTGAGAGCTGCGAGGTAGCTGGTTGTCATAATAAAATTTCAACCGACTTCCATTCACCAAACCTTCCCTTCATTCTCCAGTCAAAGTCTTCAACTGTGCATCTCCTCCTTCTATAACATAGGTAATCGCAGATGGCCCAAGCCAACGCGTCCTAAACTTCCTTGGATGCTTCATGAACTTACTGTCATATACCAATACCATATTTCCTTTCTTTAAATCTTTCTTCTTGATGTGTCTGTCATCATAGGCCTTTTCTCTTTATTTCTGAACCTGCTGGTGAAATCCCGCGATAAATTTGTCTTCTTCTAGTTCGAACAACTACACAAGTCTCTCTTGCATAATGCCAGTGTCATCCATATCTGTAAAGGCTGCAATTCTCATACTAGGAACCAAATATTCCATAGGTACAACTGCTTCTAGACCATAGACCAATTTGAAGGGGGTCTGCATGGTTAGTTTCTTGCAAGTGGTTATGTTGGCCCATAATATTGCTGGTACTCTCAAATCCCAGTCATCCATGTTCACGTTGCATATCTTCATCAGCGTTGTCTCCAAGATCTTATTGAATGCTTCAACTGTCTCGTTTTCTTATGAATGGTAAGGTGTGCTCTTTTGATGATGGATTGCAAATTTCTCATTCAAGGCTTCAACGGTCTTATTGATGAAATGTGTGCCTTGATCACTCATAAGGATATTCTGGCATCCAAACCTAGTTATGATATCATCAAATATGAAGCACACAGTTATAGTTTCACTATAGTCCTTAACTTCTCTTTCTTCGGCCCATTTGGTCAAGTATTATGTCGCAGTGATTATGTATCTAGCTCCTATGTGCTTTCCTGGTGGGTTTATAGGTACCACGAAGTCAATGGCCCATTTCTCAAATGCCTGTAAGGTTAGCTATGGTGCTAAAGGAATCTTGTCTCTTCTGGACGACTTCCCAACTCTTTGGCATACATCCCAGGCCTTATAGTATTCCTTAGCATCTTTCTGTAGAGTAGGCCACCAAAGGCCATCCCTAAGAATCTTCTGCGTTGTTTTTTTCCCTGCATAGTGTCCTCCTGCGATGCCTTTATGTGCTTCTGTGAGGATCAATGGTATCTCTACTTCCATAACACACCTCCTCAATATCTCATCAAGTCCCATCTTGTATAGTTGTCCAGCTATAATTGAAAAATCTGCAGTGCATACTACCAACTGTTTCTTCTGGGTGATTGCTGACTAGGTATTTCAGCGCAGAGTGATCTCAAAATCATATTCCTGAAATAGAAGAAGCCATATGCATATTTTCCCCCCCAAAACTGGGTTGTTGACTAGGTATTTCATCACAGAGTGATCAGTAAACATTTTAAAGTGTCCTCCCAGCAAGTAGTGGCGGAACTTCTGCAGCACATACACCATGGCTAATCCTTCTCGCTCTGTGGTGGTGTAATTAATCTCAGTTGTTGATAGATTCTTGCTAACAAAGGATAACGGGTGGTCAATGTCTTCAGATCCCATTTGTGCTAACACTATTCCGAATGCAATAGAAGATGCATCGACATGCATGTGAAATTCCTTACTCAAATTTGGGAAAACCAGGATGGGTGCAATAACCATTTTTTGTTTCAATGTGTTGAAGCTCTGCTGGCATTCTTCTGTCAAATGAAACTGACAGTATTTCTTTAAGAGATTCTCCATGGGTGTTGTAATCTGTGCGTAGACCTTAATGAACTTCCTGTAGTATCTAGTATGTCCTAGTGTAGTGTGTAGCTGCTTGACTAAAGTAGAAGGAGGTAGATCAACTATAATGGAAATCTTGGATGGATCTACAAGCAATCCTTGCTTACACACAATATGTCCCAGCAGCACTCTGAAGGGTGAAAATAAGTTGCACTTTTTCAGGTTCAAGGCAATTTGACATTACCTACACTTATCCAACATTAGTCTTAAATATTCAATATGATTTTGAAAATACTGAAAAGAGTCCAGTCATCAAAATATGTTTCCAGGAATTTATGTAAAAACTCCTTAAACGCTTCAACCACTACAATGGAAAATATGGCTGGTTCATTCTTCAATCGAAATGGCATCACTATATACTGGTAGGATCCCCATTTTGTTGCAAATGTGCTCTTATGGCGATCTTCCTTGGCAATCCGGATCTGATGGTATCCTGAAAATCCATTTGTAAAAGAATATACCTCCTGTCCTCCTACATTGTCTAACACTTCGTCAATGAATGGTGTTGGGAATGGGTCATGAAAACATGCATCATTCATCTTCCTAAGATCTACACAGATCCCGATTTCTCTTGTCTTCTTATCTTGTACCACCATAGGGCTGATCCATTCTAATTCTTCAACAGGTTCTATGATTCCTGCTTCCAACATTCTGTCAAGCTCGATCTTCACTTTATCCTTATATTTAGGGTTCAATCTGTAGGGTCTCTGTTTGACTAGCCTTGCATCTGGTTTCAAAGGGATCCTCATCTCTCCCATGGGCCCTTTAATGCCCTTCATATCAGTGAAATTGGTTGGAAACTAGTCCTGATATTCATGCAGTAATTATGTGATCTTGTCAATAGTCGCAGCATCCCAATAATCTCCAACATTTGCGAGCTTTGGTGTATGTTCTATTCCAATGTTGACTATTTTTATTTTGATTGGTTGTCCAACAAAAGTTAGTTTGACTCTTGGTCCTTCTACATCTTTTTGGCCTTCTGTTTCTGCGATGTTCACATTCTTAGGATCATCGTCTTCAGTAGCATTGATATTGTAAAATCCTTGCAACTTCTGAAGAGGCATAGTCCCTTCATACTCTTCTTCCTCCAAAGGGAGGCTAGGTGCCTCATCGAACACTTTCTGTCTTACAACCTGTAATGTCTGATCTACTGTAGGATATTAAATTTCAAACAAAAAGGTATTTACAAAGTTCTGGGTCATACCTTCCCAATCTGCAGTGATGAGGCATAGTTCTGCTTGAAGATACCAATTGATGGGAGTTGTGTCCAGTGTGTTAATGAATTTATGCACCCATTGCTCTTGAGGAATGTCTCTCCAGGCCTCCTCGGAACTTCACACATGGTCCTTCAAACAGCTTCGACTAGACTTGTGTACCTAACTTCGCAGCCTACAACTTTCTTTGAAAATTGTGTTCTCATCAAAGTGTGACATTGTACCCAGTCTATAATATTGTTTTTTTGTTCCCCGCACCATCTCCCTAGAGTTGATTTCTTTCGCTTGTTGAGTTGTCCACGATCCCTCTTCCTTTCTGATCTGTCATCATTGATCTCCTCATCCAATGACTTGTTTTCTCAGACTTCGCTCCATCTTTTCTTCTCTTTTGCTCACTTCAACCCAATATCAGTCACTGTGTCTTCCACGCAGTTTGTATTTTGACTTTTCTCCCTTAATCTTCACTTTCTTCCATAACCCAAGGGCCAACAACGTGTTTGTTCCATGAAAAATTGTGTACATCATCTCTTAAGTCTTTTTGGATGAGTTTGGTGTTTTTTGGGTGAGGTTTACTAGTTTTTAAGTCTTTTTGGGTCCCTATTCTAACTGTTAAGTGCCTATAGACTGATAGGAAGCCTTTGTATTGCTGAAATTCTGGGCGAACTCCTTTCTTGTCATCTTTCTCATTTTTTGTCCTTGCATACTAGTCTAGGCAATTGATTCTTGGTATCCTACTTGGCTTGTCTTTTTTTGCTTGGAGTAGGGCCTGCCTATGAGGTTGTTATTCAGTCCTTTCATTTTTTGTTTATTATATCGAAAATACAAAAAGGATTTGCTTACTTGTATTTTCCTTATGGCATTTGCACTTTTGGTTACTTCAAATGTATTTTGAAACATTCAAAAAGATTTCACTTCATTGAACCCATAGAGATTACATTGTGGAAATAGCATTTAGAAGCATACCATATCTTTGAAATTCAAGCCTATTACTTAGCAGTGTTTTATATTTTCTTATTTTATATGCGGAGTCGTAATACCTTTAGTTTCATGATCACACATATTGAGTAAGAACAAGCCGTAAAAATTAATGTTGAATAATTAAAATTGATTAGAAATTATTTTATTTTTTAGGGTACACAAGTAAGTATAGGACCTAGGGCCTTAGAATAGGATTTTGTGAGTAAACTTCTCTAAGGCTATAAAATTGAATGTATGCGTCTAACCAGGGAGTGGTGAAACCCATTGTATAATTGGTGTCCTCAGGAGGCTTCACTCACCTCGGAGTTAAGCACGAGGTTGCGCAAAGTTGGTTGCATAGATAGCACTCTAATACCTTCCTAGCATCAAAGATATTTCTGGGGTTCTATTCATATTCAAGGGTCTTTGTGGTGCCTTTACCTCTGTGATGGGTGGTGCTTTTGAGATTTTGGGCTTTGTTGCCCTGCCCATACGGTGGACCGAACTTCTGACTACTCGCCTGAGAATTGGTTATATCATGGTGACTTTAGTTTCTTGAGAAAGGTAGCCACATATGTTACTTGTAGGGGTTATTCTGTGGGTACCCTGAGTCAGATAAGGGTCAGACAAATCAAATAATTTATGAAGGATCTCCTCTCTAGAGGGGTCTGACCAACTATGTTGTGAAGCCTATGAGGGTCCTTATAACTTATTCTAACACCTCCACTCTATTGTTGTAGATTCTCAGGCCCCTCTTGGGCGAGGCATACCTAATTTAGTTAGGGAGGTCCCTTTCAGCCATTATATCCTTCTTGTGTGCATTGGCTTTTTTCTTTATTTAGGAGTGTGCTCTCTGATTATTAGTTGGCCTTAGGATTTTATATTATATCTCGATTTATGAGTCGTCATGGAGCAACACCAACCTCCTCACCGTTCTCTTCATATTTGAGGTTACCACCACATCTTGATCCTTTACTAAAGCCGCCTTCTAAAAGGTGTTGATTTAATAAGTGTGGTGCATATATATCCACCTCCCAGACTCATGATCATCCTACCATGAGTATTGATTCAGGTATGAACGTCTCGAGAATCCCTTTGACTCCCCTATCCTCTATGATTAGTGGGGTCCCCTCGACTCCCTTATCCTCAATGGTGTGGATGTTGGAGGCTCCCTCATTTAGTGTTTCCCAACCCATGAGCTTTTCTCGGCCCATGGGGATGAATCATTTTGTATTTATTTTTGATATGCTGAATCATGATTCTCAATCAATACCTTGATCCTCTAATTCTTTTTCTTTTGGTATTCCTAACATGACATCGTAGTTCTCATCCTTTAGTTCAACGACTAATATGAATCCTAGTTTTGGGTCTGGGGGAACGAAGCCTCCTTATATTCCTTTCTTGTTTGGTGGAGTTCATATTCCCCATGTGAATCCTATGGTTGGAGGTTGGAATCCTCCTTCATCCTGACCTAATCCTAGCTTCAGTATTCTAGGATGGAGTGCTCAAATGGGCGGTCGGTTTACTTCCTCTATTTCGTTTGTTGTTCCCTCTTCCTCCGTGACAATTCCAATGAATAATTTTATTATGGATAATCCCCCTCTATCCTTTGGTGTTTCATCTAGAGGGAGTAACTTTTATGGTATGGGAAACCCTTAGCACAAAATTCCTTCATCTGGGGGAAACATATATAATCATCATAATTCTGCTTCCGCTAGTATGGTGCCCTTAAAACCTTTCATGAATCAGTTTGGAGGAGGATACTATCCTACCAGACAGGACCATGGTATATACCAGAACCCTGTATGGTCTACAATCTCTCAAACCCAATATTTACCAAGAGCATGGGATTAAACGTCGCAACTTAGACTCCCTTTTCTGGCCACACTAAATATGCCAAATATATCAAAGTTAATGAATGACCTTGTGCATCACGATCCATCATGGCCCCCTATCCCCACCAATCTTCCTTGAGACATTCCAAATTTCAAAGGCAAGATTGGTGAAGACCTGGGTGATCATGTGACTAATTTTCACCTTTGGTGCTCATCCAATTCCCTTAATGACGATTCTATTCATTTGAGGCTATTTCAACACACCCTCAGGAGGATGATGAGCTCCGCGTAGCATGTCATATACTATCTTAGTCAAAACTTAGTTGGTCATGAGCTTAACTATTCTCACACTGAAAATCTAGCTTTGGTCGTCGTTCATGCAGTCCAAAATTTGTGTCATTATATATTGCTTTGCAAGAATACGGTAGTTTTCTATGTCAATCCGTTTCAATACGTCCTTACCCGATGTATCATAGGGGGGAAATTTAATAAATGGATTGTCATTTTACAAGAGTTTGATCTCGATTTTGCCTCTGCGAAGTCCAAGAAATCACTAGCCATTGTGGAGTTAATATCCGATTTTTCACAATTAGATGAGGGAATTATTCATGTTGACTCATTTGTGGATGAACACATCTTCCTTTTCTCGTCATCTGACCCCTGGTATGGAGACATTTTTCTCTATCTTCAAACCTTGAAGTTCCCTCAGCATCTCTCGTGAGATGACTGACGGCGTGTAAGATATCGAGATAAGAAATATACTATCGTCGGTGTTACTTTGTATCTCCGAGGAACAGACAATATCTTTTGTCATTTTTTAACTCACGGAGAGCTCGAGTCAATCCTAAACGATTTCCACAATGGGGCTTGTGGTGGTCATTTATTTAGGCTTGCAACAACCCAAAAAAAATTGCAAGTCAGTTATTTCTATCCTAATATATTTAAAGATTGTATTGAAGCAGTTAAGAAGTGTCACCCCTACCAAGTGTTCACTCGGAAAATGCACTCGCATCCAACCCCTCTTCATCCATTCATTACCGTCAGTCCCTTCACCAAGTGAGGGGTGGACTTCATGGATTGCAACCCAACTTCAGCTGGGGAGCATCATCACATTATCGTGGTCGTCGACTACTTTACTAAGTGGGTTGAGGCCATGCCTACAGTTAAATACGATGGGAATACTGCAACCTTCTTCTTATTCAATAAAATTATCGCTCGGTTCATTATCCCGAGTGAGATTGTCACTAATCATGGCAGTCACTTTCAGAACGAAATAAACTAGTATCTAAGATGGGGTTTAGACATGGTCATTCTTCTCCTTATTACCCCCAGGAAAATGGACAAGTAGAGGCCTTCAAAAGGTCTCTCAAGACCATTTTCCAAAAGCTTTCAGTCAAAGTAAGTATGACTAGCACATTATGATATATCCCGCACTCTGGGCACCCTGAACCTTGGTCAAGACCACTGGATTTTCCCCTTTGCAGTTAGTACACGGTGTGGAGTCAATTTTACCTATTGAATGTGAAATCCCTTCTCTTAAGTTGGCATACGTTCTCCTACCTGGCACTTCCTATCTTGAATGATGCCTTGTACACCTAGAGAGTCTTGACAAGCAGAGTCGAGACGCATTTACGGCTATCGAGGTGAACAAATAATGTGTCAAGGTCCAATATGATAAGTTTGTCTGTCCTCGATTGTACACTGAGGGTGACTTGGTCCTCTTGTATGATCAAGCCAAAGAACCACTAGGAGAATGCAAGTTTAAACCCATGTGGCACGATCCTTATATCATTCGACGTGTCTTAGAAAAAGGAGCCTATGAGTTAGAATATTATGAAGGGAATATGTTGGTCGAGCCCAGGAATAGGATCTACTTGAAAATTTATTACGC
>JASDQU010735790.1:13801-27081 GCA_032191745.1 Picea mariana | reverse complement strand
AACAATTAAAACATTATTAATCTTTCTTCAAGTGATCATAAACAATATACAACATATGGACAGTAAAGGTAAAGAACATCAGTCACACATAAAGTATACACAGAGACAGATTTTCATGAGGAAACCCATAAAGGGAGAAAACCTCTTCTTCTTCGAAATGATAGGCAGTCTTTTAAGTTCTGTACATCATCTATAATTGAGCACCAACTCTCTAGTTTCTCTAGCACCCACTAGAAGGAAGCACCAACTCCCTATATGTTCCAGCACCAATTGGATGGAAGCACCAACTTCCAATCATAAAGGCACCAACCTGTATAACAGAGAACAAGAGTTCTCCCTTGCACCACCCTGCCACCCTGGTTTCTCTGGCTACAACCAGATGGAAGCTACAACTTCTTGTGTTCAAGCTCCCACTTGAACCTCTGAGAACAACAGTCCTCCCGAGCACCTCCCAACCTCCGTGAAATATGAAAGAATAAATACACAGACAACTACTCAGATAAATCAATTCTTACCAATCTTTCTTTGTTCTGTAAATCTGATCTTCTACTCACTGTTCTACAATTCTTCTTTTCCTCTGTCTATTCAGCAGTTCTGCTCTGCATCAACTTGTTCTGTCATTCTTCTCTTCTTCAACTTTTTCTGTTATTCTTCTCTTCTTTTACTTGTTCTGTTATTCTGCTCTGCGTTTCATCTCACCCTGCACATACTCTCAATCTCCTCCTGCGCATTCTCTCATTTTATTTTTCTTACAGTCTCATTCTTTTCTCATACAGAACAACCAACCATACACAGTCTATCTCATTTTATTTTATACACACACCCACAACGGTTCCACTTCCCCTTTCCTTAGGCAAAAGAAAGACAATTGTCCGAGCAACTGAAACGCCAACTGAAATTCTAATTGATTTGCAATCATGAGTTTGTTTTGCTAACAGATTCGTAACTAAGGGGTTAGCTGTGAGAGTGAATAGTAAACTTTCGATCATATTCCAATTTATTTGCGCCGTTGGATGAACTTTATTGACATTGCCTTTAAATCGGGTTTCAGCATTTCGGCAATCCTGTGTTGAGTGTCTCTACACTTCATTTCGCGATCCCCGAAGTTCCAATACAGAACTTTTCTGCACTAGCTCCTTCCCCAATATGACTATGGTCATAACCAAGCGCCTATGCAAAAAGAAAACTCTTTCGTGATTTCTCATTTCATGAATTTCAACACTATGTTCCGTTGACCCCAAGTCAACAAAATTTCGATCACTTGCCACATGTCCTATGATTCGATGGTCCATATGTGATCTTGATTCAATGGCTACGATTAAATCGTGATTTCACATATCGCGATTTTGGAATTCTTATTGCATTGTTCCTTTTCCCTTTCCATGTCGTAATTCGCGAAACTCCGATATGGAGTTTGATCAACGATCCGGATCTGATCTCTATTCAATGGCTGCGATTAAATTTCGATTTCGCATATCGTGATATTGGGATTCCTGATGTTAATAAACTTTGACATCTCCAACTCTCGATCCCTGAAACTCCGACATGGAGTTAGATCAACGGTCCAGATCCAAGCTCGATTCAACAACTACGATTGAATCACAATTTCGCATATCGCGAAATCGACATTCTTGTTGCATTGTTTCTTTGACATCTCCAACACGCGATCCTTGAAACCCCGACATAGACTGGAATCAATGGTCCAGATTCAACCTTGATCTGAGAACTCAGATTAAGTCACGATTTCACATATCGCAATTACGCCCACTTTTCCTTGTACCTTAAAGGTCGTGCGGGTTCTTCTTGATCCAACGATGGTCGGATCCTGCTCTTGGATCTAACGCCTGAGATCTATCCTCCTCTTCAATGATCTCTACTTGTCTACATTTAGATCTGATGACCCTCATTCTTTCTAGAATTTTGAATGGATCCAACGATCAGAAACGCTTCTCAAGCGTTATGGGCCTTCGATCATTCGATCAACCTAAACTTATCTTATGTTTGCCTCATTGAATTGCCTTTGATCATTCGATCTTCCTGAACTTATCTTCTGTTTGCATGTCTATTACAAACTTCCTGTACTCATGCCATCAATCCTTTGTACATTCTTCATGTACTTATGTTACTTGCCATCAATGACAAGCATTCGATGTCTTTTAAATATTTTCCATTCGTTGTCTGTTAAATATTTGCCAACAGATGTGTCCTTCATAGAGGAACACCTTGTTATTTGTGTTAGAAGCTCTAGACCCGTGTAGCTCAAAGGTTATCATGTTTGATGTCATAGATTTTAAGCCTCGCTAACCTTACCACATGGTCTTTCAAATCCATGTGGAGTATAGAAAAATTACCATCAAACGTACTGTAATTGATGAAGGTGCTTCGACATGTGTGATGTCCCTATCCTGTTGGAAATCCATTGGATCTCCGTCCCTATCTTAATCCATGAACATGTTGACTCCATTTGATGGGAATTATTTTAGACCCCACATGATCCTTCCCACTTTCCCAATCCATTTAGATGGAAATACTGTGGAGGTCGAGGTCGAGGTGGTTTTTTTACCTCTCGACTACAATATACTACTAGGGTGTAATTGGACTTATGCCATGACAGTCGTTGTGTCGTCAGTTTTCTACAATTTATGATTTCCTCACGAAGGGAATATAGTGATAATTGATCAGTTGTCCTTTTTGCACCCTAGTCCTAATGAATTGGTGGGACCTTCAGTCCCTGTTATTGATAATTCTCAACATGCAACTGGGAATGTTGGTGTGGGGATGTATTCCTCCTTGATGGGTACTTTTGATTTCATGACACCAATTCAACATATTAATTCCATTTCCAGTGAGTCTTCATCATCGATGAGGTTCGTTCCTTTTTGTACTTCATATTTCAATGACCCTTGGACCCTACCTTCCTCGACTATGTCATATGAAGGTCAGTCACACATTAGGATGGAAATACCATTGTCAGTAGACAAAGTTGTGTAGCATGTTATTCTAGAAGCTATTGATGACCCAGATCCTTCCTCCTCACGAACCGACGAGATGGATCCCGTTTTAGATCCCATATGGGTCGTTCAATCATATTTTTCACATGATTGACTTGAAAATAATTTACCTTCAGATGAATCCATATTAGAGGCCATGTTTGGTCTTGATAGGCCTTGGGACAATATGCATCATCGATCCCATTTTCTCCCGGATCTTGTGAGGATTGAACAGGATGACTTTAGATCTAACCTAAGTGAGATGGTCGGGCATGTAGTGGTTTCGTTAGATACACATGGAATTTATTCCTAAGAAAACATGGTGAATATTTCTCCTACTTTCGTGATCGACATCTCTCGTACCCCTGGTAAAATTGAGAACATATATGTCGGTGTAGATTGTTCGCCTGAAGAGACTCAGATCTACATCGATCTCTTCAAATAATTTTGAGATGTATTTTCTTGGTCATATGAAAATATGTTAGGTATCGACCCCATCATTGTTGAGCATGAAATTAAAACTTTTGTGAATGCTAAACTTATTCGGCAATGTCTAAGAGATGTAAATCCTAGGAAGACCCCCGCTATCAAGGCATAAGTAGAGAAACTACTCAATCTTGGTTTCATATACCCTGTTCCCTTGAACGAATGGTTGTCCAACTCCATTCCCATAGAAACAAATAAAGGAATCATCCGTGTATGTATGGATTTTAGGGACCTAAACAAGGCATGTCCTAAAGATAACTTCCCCACTCCTTTTATTGACCAAATTCTCGACCAGTGTGCAGGAAGTGAAGTATTTTCCTTTATGGACAGGTTTTCAAGTTATAATCAAATTCATATCAAACCCGAGGATCAACACAAGACGACGCTTATTTGTCCTTGGGTTACTTTTTCATATCTAAAATTTCCTTTTAGTCTTAAAAACGTCGGAGTGACCTTCCAACGTGCCATGACCTTTTCATTTCACAATATTAAGCATATCCTCAAATCTTACCTAGATGATCTCATTTATCACTCTCATAAGAGGGTAGATCACTCAACTCACCTTTGACTAGTATTTGAGAGATGTCGCTATTATCGCATTTGGTTGAACCCTCACAAGTGCATCTTTTGCGTTAGATCTTGTCATTTTTTAGGATTCATAGTATCTAATCATGGGATCATGGTGGATCCTATGAAGGTTGAGTAAATACTTCGATTGCCTCCCTCGCACAACATTCGACAACTTTAGGGTTTACAGGGGAAGGATAACTTCCTACGTCGTTTCATAGTGAACTATGCCAATATAATTAAAGGTTTCATGCGTCTTTTGAAGAAGGAAACTCCATTCATATTTGATGAGCGATCCCAGAAATCCTTCGATGCTCTTAAGAAATCCTTGGTATATGTGCCTCTTCTGAAGCCCTTGGACTATAGTAGATACTATTTTCTTTATATCACTATGTCCGAAGGGATCGTTGGTATGGTACTAGTTCAAGAATATGATGATCTCCATGAGCACATTTTCTACTACCTTAGTCAAAATATAGTTAGTCATGAACTTAAATACTCTCACATAGAGAAGTTGGCCTTGGCCACTGTACATGTGATTCATAGATTATGAAATTATATCTTACTCTACAAAACTACCGTGGTTGCGAATATCAGTCCATTTCAAAAAGTCCTTACCAAGCATATCATAGGGGGGAAATACAATAAGTGGATTGTTATTTTGTAGGAATTTGATCTCGATTTCACTTCTGTGAAATCTAATAAGTCACTAGTTTTTGTTGAGATAATGTCAAACTTCCCTAGACTGGATGAGGATATTTTTCATGACAATTCGTTCATGGATGAACATATTTTCCTTATATCATATTTGGACCCCTGGTATGGAGACATTTTAATCTATATTCAAACCATAAATCTAACCCAACATCTTTCGAGAGATGATAAACGATGTATATGTCATCAAACTAAGAACTACCTTATTATCGACGACACTTTGTATCATTGAGGGGTGGATAATATCTTGCGTCGATGTTTTACTCTCGAGGAAGATGAATTTGTTCTCAATGACTGTCATAGTGGGGTGTGTGGTGGTCATTTATATGGGCTTGTAACAAACCAAAATATATTGTGAGCCGGTTATTTTGGACGTCAATTTTTAAAGATTGCGTTGAAACCATCAAGAAGTGTCACCCTTGCTAGGTGTTTTCTCAGAAAATATTCTCGCACCCATCCCCTCTTCACCCAATCATCACTGTCGATCCCTTCACCCAGTGGGGGATGGATTTTATGGACTACAACCCAACCTTGGTTGGGGGGCACTAGCATATTATCGTGGTCATGGATTATTTCACTAAATGGGAAGAGGCCATTCCTACCGTTAAATACGATGGTAAGACTATAGCATTCTTTCTGTTCAATCAGATTATATGATGGTTTGGAATCCCAAACGAGATTGTCATCGATCATGGAATTCACTTTCAGAATGAAATGATGATAGAGTTAGCATCAAAACTGGGGTTTACACATGATCATTCTTCCCCTTATTATCCCCAAGAAAATGGATAAGTAGAGGCAGTGAATAAATATCTCAAAACCATTTTGCAAAAAACTATAAGCCAGAGTAAATCTGACTAGCATGTGATCCTTTACCCTACACTTTGGGCATACTTAACCATGGTAATTACTTCCACTATTTTATCCCCATTTCAGTTAGTACATGGTGTGGAGTCAATTCTTCCTATTGAATTTGAAATCCCTTCCCTTAAATAGGAAATTTAGTTCCTACCTGACACATTTGATCTTGAAGAACGCCTTGTGCACCTAGAGCAACTCGATGAGAGGCATTGAGATGCCTCTATGTCTATTGAAGTGAATAAATGGTGTGTTAAGGTCCAATATGATAATTCATTCTGTCCTTGACAGTACGCTGAGGGTGACTTGGTTCTTCTTTATGATCAAGCCTAAGAACCGTTGGGGGAAGGTAAGCTCAACCCCATTTGGAACGATCCTTATATCATGCAATGTCTCCTAGAGAAAGGAGCCTATGAATTAGAATATTGTGAGGGGAATATGTTAGATGAGCCCTTAAATTGGCTCTACCTTAAAAGGTATTACGCTTGAGACCTTTGTATATTAGTGTATCTTAATGTATATACTTCATTATCTTTTTCTTTGTGTCATTGGCTTGCTTATTGAGTTTTCCCTTGGTTGGAAAATGTCAACAAAATCTTCGGTCTAATTAGGATTCATAGACAGTGCCATTCATTGTATGCGGAACATGGCTTCCATCGCTTGGGTTATTTACTCACCCGAGGGAGAACTGGTGTCTTCAGGTGGTGTTCATCTGGAGCCATCAACGAATAATGTGGCTAAGTATAGCACCATTATAGAGATATTACGCGACGCCATTTCACATGGTGTTTTATATTTATAAGTTCTCTTGGACTCCTAGTTAGTTGTATGTCAGTTGAAGGGTAGTTACCATGTGAGAGATCCTACTCTACTCCGACGATTCCTACAAGTACGACTTTTGGAAAGACACTTTGATTTTCTTACTTATAGTCACATCCCTAGAAGTTCTAATCAAGTATCTAATGCATATGCTAATTACATTTTATATTGGAATTTTTCACATAACTATGTAAAGAAAACACATTCATACATTCATACATTTTAACATATATAAGTAAATCCGAAGACCAATTTTTTTTTATATTTCATCCTTTAAAGTCCGAAAATATGGTGTCATAGTACAATATGGGGCTCACACCCTCAAAATACATATATGACCAATACATAGCATCATCATGATATATATGCATGTGGTGCTAGATGTGTATCATGATAGCACACTACGACATTTTCAAGACACCGGAAGATTCGCACCCACGCATGGGTTACACCCACCACCTTTCATTGCATCACCTCTGGTAGATCCTCGACTTGAACCATAAGAATAATGTGCGTCAAATGAGAGAGGTTCCCATGCACATTTTGTAGCACTCTCTCCACATCCCCACCTACTAGCTCATCTCATCAGCCCCTTTTCCGATGTCGTGGCAATATCTCTAGTTGTCACGAACCTACATCTGCATAATAAAGAAACTGTTAATACTTGATTCCATACAAAAATATTTTCATTTTTTTTTCCTTTATCAAAATTGAAAACCAAAAAAACAATGAAATATATAAAAACCATTTCTTATTGATATCTCCATAGGCGAATCCTAGTGGTAATGGCATGTTAGGGTCCTCTTGGTAGTCTATCCCTCCATAGGGATAGTCATCGATGGCTATGACATGTCAGTTCCACCAGTGAAAGAACTCATCATTGTAGGGGGTTGGCACCATACCACATCCTAGCCATCTCATCACATGTTTCCACCATGACATGGCTGGATCGTGCAGTCTGTGTGGAGTAATATCTACTCTAGGGCTCAAACTTGGAACCCTCTCAAAGAAAAAACTACACAGTATGGATGAAAACCTGAAATTCCTCATTCGCCCTTGTTTTCAATCCATCAATGGCTCTTCATGTTGGATAGTAGTGAGTTACATGTGTCATAAAAAGTGGGTCTCAAACACTCCACCACATAGAACATGAATGGCCTTGATTCCTGGTGCAATGAGGCCAACCCTAATATATGTTTCAGTATAAGCACAATGATCTTTAAAATCAGGTTCTCGATCACCTTGATAGGGAGGTTTCTCCCTACTTTATTTGTGCCTGCAACACAGTGGGTGGCTGTGTACTCCTCCATAGTCATACCACTTCCATCCCCTTGGGACTTGATATTCACCATCTCGCCCTAGTGAGACAATCCTATGATAAAGTATATGTTGTCCACTTCAATCCTCAATGGTTTCCCAACGATATTGAAGGCCTTTGTCTCTGGATCCCAATAGTTTATCAATAACTGGAGAAACCTCACTTGAGCCCTCATTCCTTTGATGGCCCAAAATTTATATATCCCACATCGTTTCAAATCTTTTTGAGCCTTTACATCTCTTTCTACAGCTGCATCCACCTCCTCATGCTCCCTTTCCCTTCATTCAATAACCATACTGCAAAGGAAAGACCATTTTTTGAGTTAATCCTCTTTAAAAACTTGTTTATGAACTTGTACGTGGGATAACCTTATGAAAATCCCATATAGGTCTTCATATACGCAGGCAGGTTTCACATTTCCCATGTACATGAGGTCGTATATGCGACCCTATGAACTATCACCCATGTACAACCTAGTTTCTAAGTAACGGCCTATAATACTCAAAAAATGGTGCCTAAAAATAAAATGTAAACCATTGAAATGGAAGTAAATGGGTTGAGAACTTACTTCATCTAGACAGTTTCTGATTCCTTTGATCATAGATTTGGAAATTGCCACCAGAAGATCGTAGGTAAAATGGCCTCAAAAGAACTATATGGGTGAAAAACTCAAATGGTATGGTAAAATTTCTTATTTTTACTATTAAAAGAAACTTTTTACCCAATTTGTATAGTTTTACTCTATCTTTTATATTTTTGTCCTTATGGACTAATAGCGCAGTGGAAAGACTTGGTTTTAAGTGGTTTTGTCCAGGTTTTTTAACGTATTTCCAGTGTCCTATCACATGTTTGTGCCTCCGGCAGGTATATTCCTTCACCAACATATAGGATAGGTTTTCACTCCGCTTTGTATTCTTGCATCGTCCTATGAACATGATTCATACACCCTAGGTATGAACCCATTTCTTAGCGACATTGAACCTTCTCACTACTTCTAGAAGTGTTGTTATTAAGTGATATAGACTTACCAAACATGGGTACCCTAGTTAGAACCCTTGTTGTCATTTGGTGCCCATGCAAAAGTTATTACATAGGACCGAGAGTTCCTTATCATCCCAATATGACTTTGCGTTTGAACCCCATTTTCTTACTCACGATAATTCTATTACGTATGGGACTCCCCCTGAGTCTTGGTTAAGCTCTTTTCCAACTCCCCCAAAAATGAAAAGATTGTCAAGTGAACTTGTCTCTTTCACACTCGTTAAATGGTTTTGAAAGGACATCTATTTGGTATAAGTTTAACCCTTTTCCAGATGAAGTAGATTAATTATGAAAAAGGAATACTCTAGTGTCCATTGGCTAGGAGATTTCTCCTAGGTATTATTTTATACTTTTTCGAGCCTAGGGGACTAAATCTATGAAAAAGGGAATTTTTGAGTTAAGTTGTAATTGAATTCCATCATCTTTATTTCATTTTTTAGCCTATTGATGACTCCCTCTTTCTCGTTATAAGATTCTTGATTCATCAATTTGCATCATTAGCCAAGCAGTGCCTTCCATATATCTGTTGGATCTTGACACCTTTTACCCATAGAGGAAACATCCCCCCGAGTGTCCATGCCCTACATGTGTTCCCTTACATCAAGCATAGGTATGTTCCACCACTTGGAACTATTTTCTTACTCATGACACTCATTTCCTCTCCTGTATCATAACATTTATTTTCCTATGAAAAAAAAAAAAAAAAATACGGGCGGGAAAATAATATTATCTCTTATCGGCAGCAGTCGTATCGCCTTTAAACAGCGAAAAAAATCTTGAGTCAATCAAAGGTTTGGTTTTAGCATGAATTTAGGAATTTGAGCTCATTACTTATAGTTTACTCCTCCAATTGGTTATTCTTCCAGTTCCCGTGGATATTTTGTTGATGCCTCATGTGTCGCAAGATTTTGTCAATGATCACTATTTAGTCTATGATGCCTGAGTTATCCATATGTCTCATTCTCTTTTTCAAAGGAAATTTAAATCCTATGTTGGTCATTCCTCAGTACTCTTGAATTTTCATGTTGGACATACCCTCATTGTGTCTCAGCATCACATGTAGTTGTTGTCCTACCTTGAACTGAGCAAATGACATCTCCTCATTAGTCGCTAACTAGGGGTTTTCACTTATGTTTGATGACAAGAAATATATTCACACATTGGGATTCATGTAGTGTCTTGGATTCCATTATCCCTATTGGTGGTTTCCTTGAGTTTTTCGATAGTTTTCCTTATCGGCTGCTATTCAAAGGGTCTCTTTCATGCACTACTTGCATCTGGTTCATGTCAGAGACACACAAGGTCATTGGTTTGTGAACATCCTATTCATCTGAGATCCTCCTAATCATCAAGTTATTTTTTTTTACCTTGTGATGGATGATGAGAGATTCCTTAATGCTCTCCTTTTAGTGGGTCTCCTTCCATCGACTTCAGCTCATCTATTATGGAAAAAATACCTAGAGTCCTATGAGTACCTAGAGGCTTGTAGTCATCAGTGGTAGGTTCTCTCGCCATCGACAGTTGGGAATACATCAATGTCTCCTGATCGATGGATTCTTCAAGTGATCGAACTTAACACCCTTATTCACGCTTGTGGAATGTACTCGGTGCCTTGACACCTACTTTCATTATTGGTGGGTTGTCTCGTGTTTGTTAGCGATATACCTTAATGATCGGTAATCAAACGAAGTCTCATTGTGATCGAATTCAAATCCTCTATTCACATTATGTAGACTAGCACCATCGACGGATAGTGTAGAATACCTTTAGCTTAGAGTAGAAACATCCCATATATGATGTTTTCTTTCATTGGACTAGCACCTATATTACTTCAGTGATCATGGAAGATCATATTTTACTTCATTGTATACAGATATCTTTTATTTATTTTGAGACTGGACTCCACTTTTTCTTGTTCGTGACTATGACAACCTATGGAATATGTCCAATTTGTATTTCCTATTCATGGCCATAAACAACTATTTGATATATGTCCACATGGATATGTAGTGTAATTCAGATTGGAATCCATGTGTACAAAGTCATTATGGACTGTAATATTCTCATGAGTAACTAGTACTTCTAGCTGAGTCTTCATTACTCCACTTATGTGAATTATAATATATTTTGTCCATCGCAGATACTCCTTTGACCTCACACGCATTAGGGGGCATCTGTTATAGAAAATTTGTCCTCACTCCATGCATCTTGCTTGGATGTCCTTCCATTTCCCTCTTTATCCTTGAAGTCCCCTTTTTTTCACTCCGAATATAAAAATACATATTTCTGTACACATATGTGCCCTACCAGTTAGACAACTAGCATATACGCAGGTTTCTCCACTACAGCCCGCATACATCAGGTTTAGTGCTCAAAAATTAAAACAATATGCCAGGTTTCCATGCCATGTTAGGTGATCCATGATCCTTAACCTTCTATATAATGGAAATGCTCTGAATAAACCCTTCAACTCCATTTGAAGGCTATAGATTGAGCCATATCCAAGCCTTGGACAATCGACAATTCAACATTGAGAGCAAAGACACTCTAGAAAAAGTTCACTTCATATTGAGTCTGTGTCCCTTTGTCCTTGAAATTATGAACTTCTTGTGTTCAACCCCCAATCTCTTCCTACTTTGTGATGGAGAACCTCATTGACTCCTACATGTGATATTTCCTTTGTAGAGGATTGAAGTGGTGGAGGCTTAGCTGGAGGGACTTAGTTTCGCGGTTCTGATATGTGTCATTACATAATTTTGTCACCTATCTACTTTCGTTGATTACATTAATAGAAATACTCTTTTCTCTTCTAATTGATATCTTGAAAATGTTTGAATTACTTTCCATGGGTGTATTTGTCATGTATGTTAATGGATTATGCTAATTTATATGCTGACATTATATATCATCACCACATGCTTGTGTATCTTGGTTGTTCAGGACAAGTTACATGAATAAATCTTTGGGTCGTGTGCTCAATAGTGGTCTTCTTCAAATGTATGGACGAGGTAGGCTTCTAGCCTTCCCTTGTTATCATTTCATTTATATAGCATATTTGAGATTAGAGTTGATTTCTGGGTGACATTCCTTCTGTTGTAGTTTTCTCCTATCCATAGAGATATTTTCCTTGTAACAAGATGTAATATTTAACATTATTTTCATTATATTATCAATATATCATGAGTAGTATAAATCAACAGTGCATAACAAATAATCACAGATACACAGTACACTAAAATTTACGTGGAA
Source organism: Picea mariana (assembly GCA_032191745.1). Lineage (NCBI taxonomy): Eukaryota > Viridiplantae > Streptophyta > Pinopsida > Pinales > Pinaceae > Picea > Picea mariana. The sequence goes on along the minus strand of JASDQU010735790.1, from coordinate 15,039 downwards.
ACCCAAATGGGAGAAAATCAAGGAATTCTTTCTTATATGTCAAATATTACATTCATAGGAAGCACCAACTTCCAAATTCTCCATCACCAACTGAAAGGAGACTCCAACCCCCTGTTTACAGGGTCCAACATGAAGGAAGATACAACTCCCTAAATTCTTCATCTACAACTAGAAAGAGGATCCAACCCCCTAGTTTACAGGATCCAACCTGAAGGAATCTTCAACTCCCTGATTTTGTAATATTCCAGATATAAAATAGTATACATAACATAAATAATTAGATACAAATGGAAGATAAACAATTATATAACCAGAAAAACACCACAATAATACCAAAATAATAACATAATAACACCAAAGAGAGAACTTTGATTACTGAGAGCAATGTTCACTTGCCTCTTCGAGGGGGAAACCTCCAGTAGAACAGAGCTCTATTACAATAATATCCAAGAAAAAACTTCTCGTACCCTCTACTCCTATTATACTAAATATGTCTATCCAAAAGAAAAATCTAGAGGAAGATCCTTCTAAAAGAGGAAGCTTCTATTAGGTCTTCTTACATTTGATTTATTCCTCCTTATTGCTAGGATTTATTAATATTGACTTGTATTACATGGAAAATTATTATTCTAACTGCGTGAGGGGTTAGGTCTCTAACATGTCCTCCCCCTTAAAAACAACCTTGTCCTCAAGGCTTGAGATGAGGGAATTGTTGCAGAATGTTAGTTTGTTCCCAAGTGGCATCTATTGGAGTTGTATCTTTCCACTGGACTAACACTTCCTTGATGGTGCGCTGACGTAGACGATGCTCACACTGGTCCAAAAATACTTGTGGTTGTAGCCAAATGGATCCTTATTCATCCAACTCGGGAAGTTTGGTTTGATTTTGGAACTTAGTTCAAATCACCTTCTTTAAGTAGAACACATGAAAAATAGGATGGAGCTTAGAATGATTTGGCAAAGCTAGCTGATAGGACACCTATCCCACATGCTTGAGAACGGTATAAGGACCATAAAATTTGGGCACCAGTTTCTGACAATGGTCATCCTTGACGAAATTTTTCTTATAAGGTTGCAGTCGAAGAAACACTTGATCTCCTTCTGAAATTTGACGTTCAGAGTGACCTTGATTTGCTTGCTGCTTCATGCGAATATAGGCCATAACCAAATTATCTTTGAGGGTATGGAGAATAGCCTCTCGAAATATAAGCATTTGGTCAACCTCCTGGACCTTTAAG
>JASDQU010735790.1:0-13659 GCA_032191745.1 Picea mariana | reverse complement strand
CAAACACTTGTTGACAACTTCAGTTTGACCATCAGTCTGGGGATGATAAGTTGTGCTAAGATGCAATTGGATGCCTTGTAGCTTGAACAGTTCTTGCCAAAAATTGTTGGTGAAAGTTGACTCAAGATCAAAAACAATATAATGAGGCATGCCATGAAGCTTGAAGACCTGATCCATGAAAGGTTGAGCCACAATGGAGGTTGTAAATGGGTGTTGAAGAGAAAAGAAATGAGCATACTTGGAAATACGATCAACTACCACCATGATGACTGATTTATTGCCCGATTTAGGTAATCCTACAATACAATCCATAGACATATCCCTCCAAATAGAAGGTGGAATCATAAGTGGTTGTAGTGTGCCAGGAGATTTGATTGTTTCTCCCTTGTTGCGTTGACAAACATCACATTCTACCACAAAATTGTGAACGTCTTGTTTCATACCATCCCAGAAAAAAGAACGTTTGACCCGGTCATAGGTTTTGGTAAACCCTGAGTTCCCAACAATGGGTGTAGCATGAAGCTCAGAAAGTACCGCGGATTTAAGTTTTTATTGTTTACTTAAATAGAAATGGCCTTTATATTGTACATCACAATTGTTCCAAGAGTACCCTGGGGAAACTGGAGAATTGGCATACAATTTTTGTATCAGATGCGAAATTTTGGGATCGTGTAGCCATTCCTGGCGAATAACTTGAAGCCAATCAGGTCCAATGAAGGAGAGAGAAAAAAGGGACACTTCATCTTCATATTTTATAGAAAGTGCATCAGAAACCACATTGTCTTTTCATTTCTTGTAAATAATCTCATAATCATATTCAAAGAGCTTAGTGACCCATTTTTGTTCCTCTGGGGAGGAAAGGCGTTGTTCCAGAAAATACTTGAGGCTTTGATGATATGTCTTAATTTGGAAGAATTTCCCCAATAGATAATGGCTCCAAATATCTATGGCATGCAGAATAGCCAACATTTCCTTTTCATAGATTGATTTTCCCAAATTTCTCTCTTATAGTTGTTTGTTGGTAAAGGCCAAAGGTCGACCCTCTTGAATAAGGACTGCTTCAATTCCTTTCCCTGAAGCATCCCATTCCAGGACAAAGGTATTTTTGAAATCAGAAAGGGCCAGGACTGGAGTGGTGCACATGGCCATCTTCAAGGTTTGAAAATCCTGAGAAGTTGTGGGAGTCCAAGTGAAAGAATTCTTTTTAAGGAGAGAAGTGAGAGGTGCCGAAATCTTGCAATAATTCTTAACAAACTTGCGATAATAACCGGTTAAACCCAGAAATCCACGCAAGATTTTGAAAGTCTTTGGGTGAGGCCAATCTCGAATAGATTCAATATTTTTAGGATCCACCCTGACACCATCCTTGCTAACAATATGACCCAAGTACTCGACTTATAAGGTGCCAAAATCACATTTAGATTGTTTGAGGAAGAGTTGGTTCTGAGAGAGTAGATGGAGAACTTGATCCACTTGAGCAAGATGGGTTGTCTAGTTTTCACTATAGATGAGAATATCATCGAAGAAAACTAAGACAAAATGACGAAGAAAAGTATGGAAGACATGATTCATGAGGCTTTGGAAAGTGGAGGTAGCATTACACAAGAAAAAGGGCATGACCAAAAAATCATAGTGGCCCTCATAAGTTCTAAATGTAGTCTTAGGAATGTTTTCCTCATTCATGCGTATCTGGTGGTAGCCAGAATGAAGATCAAGTTTAGTAAAGAAATGGGAGCCACTCAATTCATCCAAGAGGTCATCAATGACAGCTATGGGAAATTTGTCTTTAATGGTGAGTTTGTTGAGGGCATAGAAGTCAGGAAACATGTGCCAAGAACCTTGTTTATAAAGGACCATGACCATAGGAAAAGAGTAGGGTCTTGTACTGGGGAATATAACACTCGCGTGGAGAAATTCTTGAACAATTTTCTCAATTTCATTTTTTTGGGAAAAGGGATGATGATAGGGATGAATATTGGGAGGAAGGATGTCGAGGACAAGGGGAATGGAATGATCATGAAAACCATAGGAAGGAGGGAGTCCCTAGGGAGTGGAAAAAACACTTGATGTTTATAGAGGATGGATTATAGGTCTTGCGGCACAGAGGGTGTCTTAGTGGCTTGAATGGAATGGAGTTGTGCAATAATTCCAGAATGACGTTTTTTGAGCATCTTTTCCATGCAATGAGAACTGATGATTTCTGGGGAACCTGAGGTGATTCCTTGAAAATTATATTTTTGGCCCTCCTGGTCGAATTGCATGCTTAATTCCTTAAAATCCATGAGAATGGGACCCAAAGTCCTTAGCCATTTTGCACCCAACACAATGTCACAACCACCTATGTTGATAGAAAACATATGATATTTCATGTCGTTCTTCCCAATTTGGAGACAGATATTTTCACAACGCCCTCCACATTTCATGGACCTGCCATTAACAATCATGATTTGAAAATTATTGATGGCACGGATATCGAAATTAGTTTCTTTGGCATTGTCGCGATGAATAAAATCATGGGTGCTTCCACTATCAACAAGAATGGTGACCTTCCTATGCTTAATGTAACCAATTATCTTGAGGTTTTGGGGAGAATAGAAGCCAGTGAGATCATTTAGGGAAATGATTGGTTCTACTTTGGGAGGGTAATAGGAAGGGGTCATATTAGTGGGTTCAGGTGATACGGCCATAAGGGGAGCCTCAACATCATCTTCCAAAACATCCTTCGAGATGGCCATAAAAATATTTTTTTCCTTACACTTGTGCCCAGGAAAATATTTGTCATCACAATTATAACAAAGGCCTTCGAGTTGGCATTCATCCATTTCTACCTTGGTAAATTTTTGGATCTTTAGTGAAGTAGAAGGAGGAGTGGGAGTGATTGGTTTAGAGCGAGGAATAAAGTGGGGTTTTTGGTTTTGAGAAGAGACAATGTGTTTTTTTTCCTTATCTCTTTTAGTATCATCCACCCAACTCTTAGGCCGAGCCATGAGGACATGGGCATGAATCTCATCCTTGATAACACTGATAAAACATTATCAGAAAAAAGCTAACACATGCCCTCTGTACAAAAAATCAATCGCTCAAAATCGTCTATAAAGTATTCCACTATGCCATATTGTTTCAAATTTGTCAAATGGCCTAAATGGTTGGTGTCGGCTTCAAAGCATTCATAAATCTCTGCCAAAAAGTGTGTCCAAGCCACATACCCTTGGAGGGCATTTTTTCTCCATTCCCACCATTTCCAATGTTCTTGCTCTAGATCGAGAACACCATACCAGAGTTTGGCTAACTCATCTGTAATTCCATACAAAGAGAAATAATGTTCCATTTGAGTTACCTAGCCAGTGGGATCTGATCCATCAAATTTGGTTACATCCGCACATGGAAGGTGTAGGTCATGTTGAAAGGAATGGAGGTGAAAATTTTGGGAATGAGAGGAAGTTTCACCTTCGGTTTGAAAAGGTGGGTATATGAGGGAAGATATGCAGCGATATGCAGTGATATGTAGCTTGGCGTAGATCATCATAGTGAAGGATTCAAGCTGGGTAGCAAGGTCTTGTTTGAGGTCCTCTATTTTGGTGTTGATGGAGGATTGCATGTTTTTATTGATGGTGCCAATATTGGCGCTGATATGTCTCACTTCTTGTTGGGGCGTGCAAGGAATTGAAGTGAGCTTCCAAGTCTTGGCTATGGGTGTGGGCCATGATGAAGAGGGAACACGAAAATGGGCGAGTGGGACCACACATAAAATTGGTTATGGGTGAAGTGTATCACAATGATCAGGTTGATGAGTGGAATCCAATGGGTTAAAGCCCAAATAATGGTGTTGTAAGGGGGTCGGGTCCATGAGAAAAAAAATTGTTGAAAAATGATAGGTATGACTGCGATAAGGGAGAAGAGAGGAATCCAACGGGATAGACCTCAAATAATGGTGCCAACAGGATCCAAAATTTTTTTTTTTACTCCTACGGAGTTATACTATGATCTAAAGAATACTACAGTGATGAAATGACCAAATGCTTTACAGGAATAAATGTGTAGTAATTTTGCAACCCAAATGCAGGAGACACAGTTGTGCGGCAATAGATCTTGTCTATTCTGGGTTTTTTCCGTCCTAAGGGTTAGGGTATTCAAGGGTTTTCCCTGTACTATATCTCTCTGATATACGTGTGGGGTCCAACAGTAGCAGTCGGCCCAATATCTCAGGGCACCAACTAAGGAGGCCATACCATTCCCTTAGTCATACTACCCGACTACCCAGATATTAGAGAGTATCTTCCTGAGTGTTGTTCTTGGTGGCACTGTTGCAGTCAGGCGGTCGATCGATTTATCTATGGAGGGATTTAGGATATCTAGGTCGATCTGTATATAGTTGTTTTTTGATGTGCTACCACTCGAAGGGGTACCAACAAGGGTTACAAGGGTGGCCAACAGATGTGAACTTAAGTACCACTTGTATCTCATGCATGTATAAATCCTTGACCATGGGTTTATGTGCGTAACGACATATCTTTGTAGCTTTAAGATGTTGGAATACATCTCTACCCTGAAAAAAATTTAACTATTATAACACATATCATATGTGTTATATTATAACACATATCATATGTGTTATATTATAACACATATCATATGTGTTATAATATAACACATATCATATGTGTTATAATATAACACATATCATATGTGTTATATTATAACACATATCATATGTTCTTTGATACCACTTCTAATATTCCATATATAAAATAGTATGCAGAACATAAATAATTAGATAGAAATGGAATATAAACAATGATATAACCATAACAACACCACAATAATACCACAATTTTTGTAGGAAAATCTGCCTGCGGACAAGTAGATCGACCTCTAAGGCTTGACCTTAACCCTAGACAGAAAAGTGCTTATCATGGACACTGAATTTCTTTCGAATCTATCTAAGCCTAATGCATGAGAAGGGAGAGTAACAGAGGTACCTCTTAACCGACATTTGTCCCTGCACGCTCCGAGTTGCGCTCCAATATTTTGCTCCTCGCTGAGGTCTATGGACAAAACAAGATACGACCACTTCCTACTCTATTGACATTAGCTTGAAAACAGATCTATCACTGAATGATAAGTTCATGTAACATCAGACACAAACTAGAAAGAAACAAGCCAAGCGTGTCATATTAATGAGAATAACGATAGCAGTACTTACAATCGTAGATGCGAATGCGACAGCTTCGTCAAGTCCTCTTCGTCTAACCCTTGCCTAAACGATCCACAACCTGGATGACAGCAGCTTCAATGATTTCTCTCCTTCGGCTGACTGCAAGTTTCCTCCAAGATCATAAGTTTCACATNACTTACAATCGTAGATGCGAATGCGACAGCTTCGTCAAGTCCTCTTCGTCTAACCCTTGCCTAAACGATCCACAACCTGGATGACAGCAGCTTCAATGATTGCTCTCCTTCGGCTGACTGTAAGTTTCCTCCAAGATCATAAGTTTCACATATTCAGTTCCTCCTCCTCACTTATGAGATCATAAGTTTGGTGTGATTTCTTCCTTTTGCAGCCCATACCACTCATGAGATCATAAGTTTGGTATGATTCTCTCTTTCCCAGCCCCCTTTCACCATTAGAAAGCTTGCTTATATAGCCTTGGAGAAACTCAACAATCTTGAGATATCCTTGGGGAAGGTGAGGATTTTCCTCCTTCAGTTGAGGATCTGCCCTAGGATCATGGATGGACTAAGGATTCGAGCTCAACTTCTTTCCAAGAATGAAAAGACGCTTCCCCCATTCATCTCAACAGCTTAACAACTTCCCAGAATAGGTAGCGCTCCTTCAAAAGGGCTATCAGAGCGTTGTAGCGCCCCTGAGTAAGCTTTAGGGGGCACCAGCGCCCTCAAAATCTATAACGCTCCCTCAAAAGGGCCTGGGAGCGTTATAACGCTCCCTGACAGTGTATGGGGGAGCATCGGCGCTCCGAGATAGTGTAAGGGGGAGCGCTCCTCTCCAAAACTCAGTTTTTGAGGTGCTTTCATATGGCCAAAGGTTTGCAAGCTTGTTGACTCATTTCTCCTCTTCCAAATCATATGTTTGAGGTGTTTCAAGTGTCCTTCTTATGTCGTTATGGGAACGACATAGGCATCATGCTTTCTTGCGACACTTGTGAGCAACATACGACACTTGTGACCTTGTGAGCAAAATGTGACACTTGCAACCTTATAACGACGACACTTGCGACACTATCAAAGTGAGTAATTTTGGTGTGTAACAACAATAATACTAGAATAACACCAGAGAGAGAACTTTGATTACTGAGAGCAATGTTCACTTGCATATTCGAGGGGGAAACCTCTAGTAGAGCATAAATATATTACAATAATATCCAAGACAAAACTTGTCATACCCTCTACTCCTATTTATACTAAATATGTCTATCCAAAAGAACAATGTAGAGGAAGATCCTTCTAGAAGTAGAATATTCTATTAGGTATTATTACATTTGACTTATTCCTCCTTATTTCTAGACCTTATTAATATTGACCTTTATTACATGGAAAATTATGATTCTACCTACGTGAGGGGTTAGGTCCCTAACAGATTTCTACAACACCAACCGGAAGGAGGCTACAACCCCCTTTCCTTTCCCCATCACGTCACCTTGAAATATAAGTGTAGACTCAAATTTTCACTACCACTGATCAACCTATAACTTCCATTTTCACTGATACATCAACATGTCACCAACCTATAATTGTCACTATCACACCAACCTGTACCATATCATGCATAAAAAATGTACCATATTATGCATCAACCATGTAAATCAACCATGTACCATAACCTGTACCATACCATGTACATCAACCATGTACTAGAACTTGTACCATACCATATGCAAAGTATAGAATATGTGCCAATGTCTCAACAATATGCCTCAAGTATGCACCATAACAAACAAGATCATAAACAAAGTGTATGCCTCACACATGTTCCAATCATCACAAATATGTGCCTCTAACAATGAACCATAACATCCATAGAATAAGTACCAAGGATATGTCTCAAGCATGTATCAAAATCAGGAAGACATGAACCTCAACCATATGCAACCATATATCAAAAGGGGCCTCCAATACATGCCTTAAGTATGTTCCATACCATCCATGATACAAGCCTCAAACAAGAACATAAAATACATACCTTTACTCGTGAAGAAACAATGGATACATACCATCTCATATCATGTAGCAACCATGTTGTATTATCATATCTTGTTGCAACTTGAACTAAGCATCCTTCTTGAGATTTGTCTTAGCCTCACTGGACAGATGCTAGATATCACGTTGGGCCTCGCATGACAGACACTAAACAACCCACAGGGGTGCCTCATGGGACACCCGAATCCTAACCCATGGGGGATCGACTAAGTTAGGTTTTCCTGAAACCCTTCCTTCTCTGGAACTCCAATACTTATGCACTCCTTTCTTCCTCAGATCTGATTCCTCGGATATGTTGCAAAAGGGTTTACCAAAAGATAACTTGAAATGTAGATAATCATTTAACTTGTGTGTAAAAATGAGAGGCTTCTTGAGGTGTATTTACTCTTTTCCAAGTGACTTGTTTTCTTCACTTTAGGTTCAACCTGTACTTTATTGTTATAATTGTTTTACCCTTTTATTAATGACTTGTAACTTCTTGTTGCAACCGATCAGGGGCTTCTTAACCATTCTTCATGCCTTCCAACTTCATGACCTCATAACTCCTCAACTATGAGGAATTACGTGACGTACCACCTACCATTGGAAATGGCATGACGAGGACTATCCATCTATGAGGGTTTTGTATGTACATGTTATGTTCTTCAACCTCATTTTCCTCAGTCAATTTTGGACCTCATTACGACACCTCTAGGTTTCTTGTAGACTTATTTAAAGCTTCTTCCCGTGAGGACCATGCTTAAAGATACGCCATAAGGGGACCACTTTGGAAACTTATTCAATTATACACATTATTTCTAGAAGCTTCTAGACTTTCTCTAAAGTTGACATCAATGACAATCAATTTTCCAACAATGAATGTGTTCCCTTCTTTTGATTCCATTGACACGAAGAACACTAGAGGTAAAATAATTAAGTCAAAATATATTGAATTAAAGAATCAAGATGAAAGTAATGGTTACATGTATGTGTTTTCATAAGGTAAAATTGAACAACAAAAGGTAATGCAAAAGAAAATGTTGAATTGTTTACAAAAATCACCAACTATTTTAAAGGAAAAAGGAAGACATGTTCTAAATCTAGTTAATTAATCTTACCATAACTCTCATTTTCCAAATAATCTCGTGTAGGGTGAATGTCATGTAAATTATTGTTTCTCCTCATTTCAATTCTTTAGTTCTAGAAAAGGATGATAATTCAAATTCACTTGAATTTCTACATCAAGATGATTTGTTGCAAGATTTTAACAATCTCCATTTTGTAGGTTTTGGATTGTGCTCAGATTCGTATACTCAAGCCTCAAATGATTTCAAAATGATGGAAAATAAACCCAATCCTAGTAATAGTCTACTAACGTCAATGGAGGAGGAGAATATAATAGACTCCATAAATTGTCTTTTCCAATAAACTAATAAATATTTCAATTCCATAGACTTTTAAGATCTATTGCCATATTATTTTGAAGATGTCAAATTGCGAGGATACTTGTACTATCAATTCTTATCTTTTTTTCAATGTCATGGTTACACAAGCAAAACACATAATGAAATTAAGTCTCTAGAATTGGAATTGGAAGAAGTTGAAAATCAAGTTGAAAACATTTTTGATAAATATAAAATTGTGCAAGAAAAGATTCAATGGGAAAAGGTTTCTCAACAAGAATATCTCAGAGTTCATAAATTCCAACCATTAACCAATATAAAAAGGAAAAAGGAAGTTAGTACATATCTGATTAAAAAATACTATAACAATATACTACTATCAAGGACATTTGTTTGTGATGGAGAAACTCCCCTTTCCTAAATAATGAATATTTATGATGTCTCACTTGTGCATAATCTAAAATCTAAGACACAAGAAAAGAGAAAGAAATTGATTCTAATAGATACACATTTTATGTTCGTGTATGAGGATTGCAATTCAATAAGAGATTCAGGTCTCCATAATTTTTCTATACATGACCAAAATAAAGGATAGCTTATTGGGGAAGAATTCATTCATTTTGAAACCACAATCATGAAAAATAAAGCATTGGATGAGGTAGGTCATTTTTCATTAAATTGCATCTTTGGTTCTAAGAATTACAATAATCACTTTCATGACTTTGTGTAACTGATCCAGGTGGATATCGGTGGCCACCCACCTTTTCCAACTAGCTCAAAACAGTTTTCTGGCAATTTTGGCAATTTATTATTTTTAGCAGTTTTTAACTTTCGGGGCCATTTTGAGGGCCTAAATGAAGGTATTTCAAGATATGGATTCTCAATGATATTTGAAGGAATTATTGAGCCCCCAAAATGAATATCCTCAGATATACCTTTCCAATGGGCTATCATACGCCTAAAACGGAGATCGTATGCAAAAGTTACGACCCCGGGAAGTTGATGTACTAACTTACCCAAACGAGGCCCACATGACTTTTGGCGCTTCATCTCCTATGGTTAGGTTTTTGGATGTTTAGGGTTTTTGGCATTCCTGTTTATTGTAAAAATTTCTTTCAGAGCCTCATTGTAATCATCTTCTTGCAAATGCGAGTAGTTGTCACATCTCTTCTCGGAGATAAGTTATATATGTGAATCTTATTTATGGAGAAATTGTGTATTACTGTATATATGTGAATCTTGTTATATTTATGATATATCTCTATTATATTATTGGGTATCTGCGATATCTCTTTGCATTTATTTATTATATCTTCGCTCTCATTTGGTGCCGAAAATAATCTAGATCAGTGGTATCAAAGAAGGCTGCTCTTGATTGTTTTTCAGTGCATGTCCCCGATGAGGGCCGAGTACAGCAAGTTGGGTCTCAATATTGTCTCTCTCGAGGACAATCTCTCTCACACACCTAAGAAACCCTGAATGGAAGAAGAAAATAAAAATGATGGAGCAGACGATCCTATCAGTCTGTTGCTTGAGCAAGATCTCATGCGACAGAGGGACGAAATGATGGAGAATTTTTCCCACATCCTTCAACGCCTGCCAACAGAAATAGGCGCATATTCATCAAACGACCACTTTGTAGGCACATCATCTTTCAAGGTACAATTTAATTATTCATGTATTTGAAGGAAAGATAGATGCAAAATCCCTAGACAAATGGTTAAACCTGCTAGAAGGTTATTTCTTTGTTCGCAATTTTTCCGACAGAGAAAAGATCACCTTCGCACTCCTTAAGGCTTTCCCCCATGTCAAACATTGGTGGGAAAATTACTAGGAGAAGAGTTCCACAGAGGAGTCTGGAATATATGGGGGTGAGCCCACTTGGGATTTTTTTGTGGATGTGGTAAAGGAACAGTATTACCCTGTTGGAAACTATGAGGACCAGTACATGAGATGGACCACACTGCAGAAAGAGAGGGGCCAATAAGTTCTAGAGTTCACCAATACCTTCCATACCTTGTGCACCAAGATGGGTATCAAAGACTCTGAATGACATTTGGTTCTGAAATACCGTGGGGCTCTACACAGATACATCCAAACTAAAATGGATTTTCTAGACATCTCATCACTTCGTTGCTTATCAATATGTTGTTAGAATCGAGAAGAAATTTAAGCACCAGAACAAAAAAGAGTTTGGTTCTACAAATCCACAAGAACCAAAGTGACACAAATACGACCCTAACAACCAGTCTCCTGAAAACTAGTCCAAGATACAGGAAAAGAAGGGTCGCGGGAAGACAAAGAAGGACACCGGAAAACGGTTTGATTTCCACAAAATCCCCTGGAACAACACCGATGAATGTCACTCAAAACAATCATTGGTGGCCAAGATCAAAGACAAGGAGCCAAACCCTGATTTGAAATCTGATTATGAAAATACTGGTAAAGGAAAGATCATTTACGCAGACCCCACTGCTATTTTCACGACCGCAACAATTCAACCAGAAGAACCAACAGATCCTGAAGAGGGGGAGTGCTTTTTTCATTCACAGATGTGGGTGAAGTGGACCCCACTACATTTTATTGTTGATAGCGGAAGCTAGAAGAACCTCATCTTAGTAGAGGTCATCAAATAGTTGGGATTGTCGACACCACCACACTCGCAGACATACAACATCGGGTGGCTTCGCCAAGGACGAGATATCCATGTCAGAAAATAATGTCAATTGTCATATGACATCTAACCCTTCAAGGATGAGGTATTATGTGATGTTTCCCCACTGGATGTCTGTGACGTTCTCTTGGGCCAACCATATATGTGGAAGTGCCATGCTATTTATGAGTCTCGACCCCGTAGTGTCATTGTTACTTTGGAGGGTTATCTCTACAGAATACCAGAGGTAGTTCCAAATATTGTCCCACCTAAACAGTGCCACAAGGTAGTATCTCATACCACAAAATTCAGTTTCTTCACAATCTGTTCAAAGGGAGAACAGAAGGATACTGCAACTACTACAACCTCAGCCCAAACACCTTCTATCCAATAGAAGCAGGTTGATAAGATTCCAAAAAAGTGTAAAGATTCCTTCTACACACAGGAACCTCATGTATCCAGACTGGTTAAAAAAATTCAACCCTTCTAGCCACATGTTCATGACAACCTTCAACAAGCTAAGCAATGTAACTTCCCCAACAAGGCAAGAAACTCATCAATATGCAGATTCAACAAGCGTTTTTCCCTCTCCCCCAGGCACTCAACGCAATGGAGACCATTCTTCCTAAGGAGGGAGGATTGATCCAGGTGGATATCAATGGCCACCCACCTTTTCCAATTGGCTCAAAACAATTTTCTGGCAATTTTGGCAATTTACTATTTTTAGTAGTTTTTAACTTCCAGGGTCATTTTGAGGGCCTAAATGAAGGTATTTCAATATAATGATTCTCAATGATATCCAAAGGCATGATTGAGACCCCAAAATGAATCTCCTCGAAGATACCTTTCCAACGGGCTATCATACGCCTAAAACGGAGATCGTATGCAAAAGTTACGACCCCGGGAAGTTGATGTACTAACTTACCCAAACGGGGCCCACATGATTTTTGGCGCTTCATCTCCTAGGGTTAGGTTTTTATATGTCTAGGGTTTTTGGCATTCCTATTTATTGTAAAAATGCCTTCAGAGCCTCATTGTAATCATCTTCTTGCAAATGCAAGTCGCTGTCACATCTCTTCTCAGAGATAAGTTGCCACCATTCTAGCAAGTCTTTCACTCTGTATTTTTACAGTCTCTGTACATTTATTTTATTAATAGAAATCGTGTATTACTATATATATGTGACTCTTTTTATATTTCCGATATATATATGTTATATTATTGGGTATCTGCGATATCTCTATGCATTTCTTTATTATATCTCCGCTCTCATTTCCTACCGAAAATAATCCAGATCAGTAACTTTGGATGGAATCATCATGGTATTCAAAGCTTCTGAATTATGTTAATCATTGTTGAGTCTCAAAAGTGTTTTCCATATTCATATATATTTCCATTATGTCATAACCATTCAACTCTCATTTCATAGCCATCTGACCTAAAACCCTACATCAAGTAACCATTTTCATAAATATATGGGTTAGGATCCTTGTCTTCCAAAGTTATTTATTTTATGTGTTTAAAGTGAATTTATGATTAAAAACTAGAAAATTAACATAGTTTCATATATCTATATATGTGTTATGAGTTTTGTGACATGTGTAGGTCAAAAGGAAGCTTCTAAAAGACTTTTATGTGGCTTCCCAAAACCAAATTCGAATTTGAGTGGAGAAGATCATGGGATCACGAGGATATGTGTCTCATTTCCTTTTTGTATTGAAGCTCTAAGAAGATATGTGTCTCATTTCTTATTTGTGTTGAAACTCTAAAAAGACATGTGTCTTATCATTTCCTATTTTGATTGTAACTCTAGAGATAGAGGGAGAGATTTATGGACTCTCATTAATGAGATAACTTCTCATATTTTTGTAAATAGGAGAAGCGTTCTCTTGTGTAGGGAGTGAAAAATAGGAAAATAAGAGAAAGGATTATAGAGTGATTTGTGAGTTTATCAATAAAGAAGTTTAGTTCTTTGATGTTGTTTTGATCCCAAGGAGATAAGGAATTTCATCGAATTGGTAGCAGAGGGCCCCTGCTATCTAAGGAGGTTTCATGTGCTTTCTAGCTAAGTCATTTTAAATTGTATTTTAACATCTTTCCTTACTTCTTGCTTTTTTTAGATTGCTTTCCTAAAATCACAGTGTCTAGCATTTTATTTTATGTCATCTGCTTAATTAGAAGATCCTCATTATACTACAATTAAATCTTTTTCAAAAGTTATTCCAATAAACTTGTATTGAATGAATGAGCTTAAATTGTAATGTTTTGAGTTATTCATTATTTTCATTTCTTGCATTTTCAAACAGGCTGTAATATCCTTGGATTAGGATTTCCTGCTTTCATCATTTCTTAATTAGAAAGTAGACTTCAAAAACTTGCAAATAAAACTTTGTTTTAATTCATTTGGCA
>JASDQU010735789.1:248539-269035 GCA_032191745.1 Picea mariana | reverse complement strand
CATCACACTTTGTTGTTTCCAATGAGTATTGTAAACGCTGTGACATATGCCAACAAGTTTTTATTTATTGGGCCCCATCAATCCTACCATGCATCGTACAGGTGCACACTACATTATTACTACCACTAAATATTTGATGAGATGGGCTGAAGTTGCGCCAATTAAGGATTACACAGTAGAAATGACAACACAATTCATTTTTGAGAATGCGATTACTAGATTCGATGTCCAAAGGTGTTAATGAGTGCCCATGGCTCACAGTTTTTGAACAAGACCATTTGGGAACTCAGTTAGGATCTCATGATCCATCACTGGAAGAGAACTCTCTATCATCCTCAAGATAATGGTATAGTTGAAGCTTTCAATAAAATTTTAGAACATGCATTAACCAAAGTTTGTAATGTGCAGTGTGATGAATGGGATCAACATATCCCCATAGTCTTATGGACCTATCACATAACCTGTAAAAGGATAACAAATCACATTCCATTCCAATTGGTCTAGGACCGAGAAGCAGTCATGCCATTAGAATTTGTTTTCCCCAGATTATGGATTGCTCTAGCTACTCACATCACCGATGACCAACCACTTCAACATAGGTTGGATGAGGTCATCGAGCTCAAGGAGGATTGTATGGTAGTGGAATTCTTCCAAGTGGTTTAAAAGAAGAGATAAAAGGCATGGCATGATTGCAACATCCACCATAAAATTCTCCAGCTAGGTTCTCTAGTGTTTTTATATGATAAAAAGTATTTACAACACCCTCGAAAGCTACGTATGCATTGGTTGATTCCTTTATGTCTAGTCTACATCAGTGAAGTTGGTTCTACCAATCTGGATATGTTCAAGGGACATCCACTCAAGGGACTTGTTAATGGAAACAAGTTGAAGGTGTACTATGGCCCACATGAGTCACCTATCACATAGCTCCATTGCTCCACCCTAGATTTCTGTATAGTAGGATTAACATAGGATGTACATCATGTAGAAGAGTACATAATCATCATAATTTACCTTTTTAGAAGCATATCATACACTCTAGTCACATATATGGACTAGATAGATTCACAACTTTCTAGATTCCCATTATCTCCAATTTGGGTCAAAGTTTTGGCCTACGTACATAGTACTGGCCCTTGCAGGGGATTCACACGATATTGGGTTGAACTACATGGTGCTACATTAAATTGAAGGTTCAATAAATATGATTCAACCATATCACCCACATCCCTGACATGTAATTAGTTATGAATCCACATTCCAAAAGTAACATCACTCATACAGTGGATCCAAATAGTTATATCATCATCTGTGGGGCTTGTAGGGACTCTATAGTTCCCCTCTAATTAGTCACATCAGCTGGTTCTTTGTCTCATTTCGGATTTCACCTCCGACCATTTTTCACTCTATATATATCTACTCCCTCTCATGCATTCATTAGACAAATTCTTGATGTCCCATTCTCTCTCGTCCCCACCCATTGCTCTAGTCTCCATTCTCTTCTCACTCACTTCTATATTTCCATTTTCCATTGATATTTCCATCTCTTGTTTCAAGTCCCCTCTCATGGCCTAGATTAACAGACATTTCAAGACATGCAGTTCCCAATATGGCCAAGCAACCTAAGAACCCATAATCATGTTTTCATGACTATTGACATTTTCCATCAACTACTAGGAAAAGGTCCCACCCTCTTATTCACCAACAAGACATTGTCAAGTACCACACAGTTCCTTGAACTATGCTTCGAAGATGCAGAAGTATGCCAACTCTATAGGATAGAAGTTGTTTTTTATGTCACCATGGGTAATCACCTTTTCTGAAGCTAGTAGCCAAAGGATGTGGGTTATCCTCTCGACTGGGTTAGGAGGTCCTCATCTTCCATTCTCTACTTACAAAAAAACATGACAGGATGATGGCAATGGTATTTCCTAACAAATATCTTCCATGGGATCTAATTCTTGTATATCAATGAGTAGCTGGTTCCATTCTCTCTGTATCACTTGGTTTATTGAGGGGGTTAGTTTCTAGAAGATGTGATTTAAAAATATCCCTCATTCATCACCACAAAAAACATCAGAGAGAGAGAGTTTGAGCATCTGGCCAAATGAAGTATAAATCCATCGTTTACCTTGAGGACTGCTAGACTCATTCCAAGACATATGTCAGCTTGCAACTACATCATTGGTAAATGATTTTCTCTTACTCAAACATGACTTCAACCACAACTTTGTTTGATGATCTGGTCCTTCAATGATGATAATTTTCTCTTATCAATTCCTACATCAATCACTCCATGAGGAAATTGTCTCAAGGACAATCCAAATAATAGTGGTGGGGGCTTGTTGGCACCCAAAGTTTTGGGTAAATATCACACACATGCACAAACAAATTTGTGCACACCTATTCCAATTTTGTGTGCACTCAAATAGTTGCACAATGGTGACAAGAGGCACACACACTATATCAATTTTTTTATTGAACACTAGTTTGAGTTCTACCAATGCAAATTGGCCTGGATTTTGTGGTGCACACCATAAATAAAGAAGACACCGCATGCATGCAGATAAAAAAAAAGAAAAGAAAGAAAGAATATGAGTCGGAAAGGTGGTTGATATTACCTTGATTCCAAATAGGCTACATGGAATGCATGCTGGTGACAAAAGTATGTGGGATTGGAAATCAAAGGAGCAAGTGGGGAAGAAATGAAAGTGTCAGAGGGCCAAAGAGAAAGAGAAAATAAAAAGGAGCAATGACAACAGAAAGAGAGTTATCTTATTAGTCAGTTGGTTGTTGGTTGAAGGTTGTGGGTATTACTGACTTTAATATTTCTTTGAGTCTATGGTTTCATAATGTCTCTAGTTTTAAGTATGAATATGTCACATTTGCATAGTCTAAAATAAAGTGCATGGCACCATGTAATATAACAATGGTCAAATGTATAAGAGAGACATACTCTATTTATATATATTTATGAGTTTCTTAATGAATTTTTGTGACGGTGGAATGAAGATAATAAATATGCACTGATTATGGTCTTATAATGTGTTACTCACGTGTCAATGAAATGTGTGTGTTTTATTGTTTCGTGTTGTTAGTTGTTAAGTATTTTTCAATGGATTGTCTAAATGCCAACCCAGATGGAATTTTGTATAATTAATCCTTCATTGTCATCGACATAAGACCAAATGGTCTCTGTGATCCTCATGAAATCTTTGGTGATACTTTCTTCAGTCTTTGGCTGAGGATTGATATGTCTATCCCTTGGGGTTTTGCTTGTCAACTTTGGATGAACCCTGGGTCTTCAATTCTTGAGCATTAAGAAATATGCACAAAAGCGTGGATGAGCCAACAAGTCCACTTTCCAGTGGGCCATGTCATATTATTTTAATGACATTAAACATATTGTATATGTATACTTGGATGATTTGGTTGCTCAGTTTAGGCAACATGAGTATCATCCTAGTCACTTATGGGACATCTTTACCCAATTCCATTACTATAATATATGTTTGAACACACATATGCATATATTTTCTATGGTTTGTGGGTGATTAATAGTCTTCATGATGTCTAAGTATGGGATGATGGTTGATCCATTGAAGGTTGAAGCGATTCTTCAATTTCCTCCTTGTATCATCAACCAACTTCAAAGTTTGCAAGGGAAGGTAAATTTTTTGCATGGGTTTTGTCAATTATAATGATATAACAAAAGGGTTTTTTCACTTTTTGAAAAGAGGTGTTCTTTTTGAATGGGATGACCAAGTACAACAAATATTTTATTTCTTTAAAAAGGCCTTGATATTGGCCCCATTATTGATCCCTCCTTATTAAATTCGATATTTTTGTATCTCTCTAGTAGCCTTTGAATCCACCATTGGTATGGTGCTTGTCCAAGAGGACAATGTGAAAAGGGAATATTTGATATGCTGTCTTAGCAAAGGTCCCATTGGTTTAGAGCATTGATACCAGCATGTTGAAAAGTTTTCTTTGGAATTTGTTCATGATGTCCAACATTTACAATATTACATACTCCTACGTAACATCACTATGATATCATAATACAAACCAATGCATCAGATCTTAATCTAGAATATTACTGGGGGAAAATACTCAAAGTGGATTTTCATATTGCAAGAGTTTGACCTAGATTTTGTAACTTCCAAATCCATGAAGACTTTCGACTTCATTGATTTGATGTGCAAAATTTTCCAAGTTGATGACTAACCCATGGTTAATGATTCTTTTACTTATGAGCCATTATTTCTCATTGAATCTTTCGATCCCTAGTAATGGGATGTCTTGATATATCTCTAGGCCTATTTCTTTCATCCTCTATTATCCCAAAATAAGCATCGATGCATACACCATCAGGACAAATAGTAACTCATTATTGATGACACTCTTTATCGTCATGGGGTAGACTTGAATTTATGTTGATTCCTTGCCATGATGAAGTTGAGTGAATTTTTAATGATTTCCATGCTAGAGAATGTGGATTTCATCTTTCTAGGCTTTCCACTTCCCAAAATATCTCACGTGTAGGATAATTTTGGCCCATGATCTTTAAATAATGTCTAAATGTTGTCTAGAAGTGTCAACCTTGTCAAGTATTTCCTTAGAAAATGCATGCTTATCCTACTCCATTACATCTTGTGGCTTCCATTCACCCCTTCACCAAATGGGTGATTAATTTCATGACATGTAATCCTAGCTTGACTAATGGCCATGTGTAACATCCCCCAACCCAAATGAAGGATATTACGGTGCAAGATACTCATAAAAATGAAATTTTACAACTACCTAAATTATTTCTTTTACAACTAACTATTTTCCTGTAGCTTACAACTACAAATTACAACCAAAAATAATTACTGACTGTTACCATTATTTAGATGCATCTATAGAATGATAAAATGATTATGAAATGCAACCAGTAACTCAAACATAGTAGCATATAATCATTTTTACACATAAATTTCATGCACAACATTTATACACATAACAATTACACATTAACAAGATAAAACACTTATCTTTTAAAACTGTTGTTCAACAAGCTGCTTGGGATGAACATTCCACCCAAACATAGACTTATTGTTCTAAACCTCAACAAAAAATCACCCCCAAGATGAGGTTAGTAATCCTCAAAATAGGGTGGTCTCTCATAGTCCACTCATAGCTCATAAAACTCACAACCCACTGATATCTTTTTAAAACTGTCCCGATTTTCCACCAGCTCTCTTTTTCTTGACCTTCCCAACCTAAGGAATGTACCCCTTCACTGATGTCAGCCCCTCGGGCATCCCATTTGTTTATCAAGGTCTCTCTAGAAAAAGTATTTAGGAATATCTCAGTTGGGAACTCAAGGGAACCTACTGCTAGGAAAACTACCGATAAACCATAACAAACACTTGTTGTTTTAGTGAAACCCACTTAAGAGTTCACTCTTCAGGCCTGAAAGCTTGACTCTTCAGTATTTATCTCCAATATGCTCCAAATACGCTCTAGCTTTCTCTATAATTCGCTATCCATGGCTGCACCAACTCCAATCTCTCTTTCTTGCTCTCTACTTGCTCCTCATGCACAAAAAATCAATTTGTAAACTTCTCTTAGCTACCCATATGTTTTTTATCTACTTTGGATTTATTTCTTGACCCTCACACTTTTCCAAGTTGATTTTATTTATCCCCCATGCTCCCAATAACTATGGGATGTGACTACTCACACCCACCCTCTTACATTTATTCAATGATTGACTTTGGGAACAGTCAATTAGAACTTGGAAGGTTCATATACAAATAACAAATTTAGGAAAATAGGTTGAATTAATATACATGGGTAATCCCCCCTTGAACCAGTTAGCACCAAAAGTCACCTCTGGATTGCGGCAGAGGTAAGCCTGATACCCATCAGAGTTTATGTCATAGATTGGTTATAAAAGGGTCAAATGGGTGCAGTCTCAGTAAAATATCATTTTAACTCAGAAAACTAGACTGATATGCACTAGTAGGTGAGGTCTTGATTTAACTTCAGACAGTAAGTTATAGTAAGGGTGAGTAGGAGGAAGACGTCAATGCAAAAATGAAGAAGTCTGCCAAGGAAATCAAGTCTTTCAGCAGACCAAGGAGGAACAATTTAAACACAAGATCTTTTTGAATTTAAATCTCACAGAAACTGAAAAGAACCATAACAACACTATAATCAAACTTTCATCATAATGGAGTCACAATAATTCAAGTGAATCATTCAACCATGAACTCTTTCAGCATCAGAAGGAAACAAGAGGGAGTAAGAAGGCTGACTTTCATTAAATGATATCTCTCAAATGCATATACATAACCAGAGAACCAGAATGTTCATCCAGACTTTTCAATATGGGAGCTTTGCTCTACCATCGACCCATACAAAAATATCAAAATTGAGTATTTATACTCAAAACAAAAACACAGAAGCATAA
Source organism: Picea mariana (assembly GCA_032191745.1). Lineage (NCBI taxonomy): Eukaryota > Viridiplantae > Streptophyta > Pinopsida > Pinales > Pinaceae > Picea > Picea mariana. Next base: position 262,575 of record JASDQU010735789.1, on the reverse strand, counting down.
TTGAGGAGCTGCATTGAAGGCATTATGTGTGCATTCCTCCTTTCGGACTGTGCATACAGTCTCTGACCAGATGTGAACTTCAATCAGATGCAAGAGGACTTTAGAATGGTCCTGCTGATGAGCTGACTAACTGGTGGTCCTTTCCTGCGCTTTTTACTTATGGCAAGAACGACGTTCAACCACTGCCAACCACCTTCATAACTGCTTCATTGGGATCGGGGAAGGCTCAAGTCAATTCTACACCTATAAGATGTGGCAGACTCAGCATCCGCCATTTGGATCTGAGTTAGATGCTTATGGGGAAGTCTGGCGACAGACGTGGTTGTTGACGAAGTAATTTCTGCACTCAGTATGGAGAAGAAGATAGGAGATGGATAGGCAGACAACTATGGATAGACGAGGGGATTGAGGATAGAGTGGGGCCACACAAGTGGGAGTTGAGGTGTAATGGTATGGAGGTGATGTGGAGCGAGGGGGCATAGGTGGGGGAAGATGAGAAAAGGACAGGTACCAGTGGGACAACCAGTGGAAGACAGATGGAGGGAGTGGAAGTGATGAGGAGCGGCTACATGTCGGCTTGGGATAGGACATTATGTGCACATGCACATATCAGGGCTGCAAAAAGCAGTTTGGAACTTCCCTGCTTTTGGCCTAGATGTGCATCATTGGCTGACATGTAGCACCTTTACAAACCATGGTTGTTGTTCCTGACCTGCTCTATCCTTTTTATCCTGTGTGCACGTTGAGGCCCCAATATGGCCCTTAACCGTCGATCTGGGGAACTTATCTCTCAACCGCCCATATTTACGCACGTCTTATCATGTCACGCCAAAACGTCACATCGCACCTCCAACTTAGGATATAATCCAAATTGTGGGTTTTTTCCCGTTTTCTTTAATTATTCACCAAGGGGTCAACTATGAGGAAAACACCTCTTTTTTACAAATAAATGTGATAACATTAGGCTCCATGGGGGATGGATTGCTCCTTGTGAGATGCCAATAACTCTTATGTAGCTTCAGTGCCTTACTGTTGGGCTATGGAGTCACCTATAAAACTGATAAAATAAAAGAAAAACAATATTTAGAAAAACTTGGGAGCCACTTGTAGCTCAAATAAAGAACTTCTTGAGAAAATGCCCATTTATAAGGCCACCAAAAACTTGATCGCCTTCCAAATTCTGTAACCTATATGTATTATTTGGATATATCTTAGAGATTTTGAAGGGTCCAATCCACAGGGCTTCAAACTTGTTGTTCTTTCCTCTGTCCTTCTTTGGCGCATCCCATTTGAGAACCAGATCTCGTAGATGGAAATCATCTTTTCTCACCTTTCTGTCAAAGGCTTGGTTGATCTTCTCTTGACTTTCATGCACTTTGTCCAATAGTTTCTCTCTGGTCTACTACACTTCTACCAGTTGATGTATCCTTCTCATAATATCACCAAGTTCGCCATGGTAGTCTTGGAATATTTTCACTATAGGCATGGAAAGGTGAGAAGGAAAAATTGCTTCAGCCCCATAGACAAGATGGAAAGAGGAGAGGCCCATGGACCTCTTCATTGTCACTCAATCAGCCCATAGGGAAAAATTAAGCTTTGAATCCCATGATTTCTTATTGTCCTCTAACAATCTTTTGATGATCTTTATTAGGATTTTGTTAGAGGACTTTGCTAGTCCATTTCCTTGGGGGTAGTAGGGGGTAGAGTGGATCAATGAAATTCCGAACTGATCATAGAATTCGATCAATGGGTCGGCCTTGAAGGATGCAACATTATTAGTGATGATTTTGTTTGGGCAGACAAACCTTGCCATAATATCTTCAATAAAATCTATGATGACTTTGTGGGAAGTGCTCCTTATGGGAGTAACTTCTATCCACTTAGTGAAATAATCTCTTGCAGTCAAGATCCACCTATGATGACCACTTGAAGCAGGATGAATTTCTCCAATAAAGTCTAGGCCCCACTGCTGAAAGGGTCCTGAAGCTACCATAGGATTCAATGGAAGAGACTTGATCCGATGTTTCTCAGTGAAGTTTTGACATTTGATGCAAGCCCTAATTTTCACATAGACATTAGTGAATAAAGTAGGCTAGAAGTACCCATCCCTGAGAATTTTGTAGGCTGTGGTTCTCTAGAAATGATGTCCCCCACATAGGTTATCATCAAAGTCGAACATAACCTTTTGGGCCTCCTGTGGGTCTAAACATCTTCGAATCACACCTAGGGGGTCTGTCTAATACATGAACTAGTCAATAAGGCAATATCTAATTGCTTTGAGCTTTAAATATCTTGCCTTGCTCTTCCCCATTCCGTTAGGGGGTCTTAATTCTTACAAAAAATATATAATGTCTTTGTACCAGGGGCACTCTGCCAGTGGAGGGCTATCCTGAGGACTATTATCAGGTAGCTTACCCTGTTGATCTTCTGAGTAAGTGTTGATGAAATTAATCCCCAAAGCTTTACAATTAGATTCAACCAACATCTTGGCTAAACCTTGACCTTTAACCAGTTTGGTGGGTTTTATTTCCAGATCAAATTCAAGGATCTTGGCAATCCACTTGCTCCTTCTCCCATCTATGTCATGCTGAATGAGAGTGTCCTTCATAGAGGCTGAAGGAACAGATGCAATGATCTTTGACTACAAAATGTAGACTCTGAAAGCTTTGAGAGATTTCACGAGGGCATAGGTCTGTTTCTCCATGATATCATATTTTGCCTTTGCATCTCTCAATGCGTGCTGAAAAATGAAATTGGTTGCTCTAGCCCTTCAACATTCTTCTGCAGCAAAACAACTACCACCGTATCAAAAGAAGCAAAAGAAAAAATAAGGAAATCCTTGAAATAATTAGGAATGACAAGCACAGGTGCCTCAGTTAATGATTTCTTGATCTAGCTGAAGGATTCTCGGGACTCAGCAGTCCCTTTTTTAGCATGATTATGAATGCTTCACCAGCTCAGTAAAATTGGAAACAAACCTCCTTAAGAAATTAATTTTTCCCAGGAAAGACTGAACTTCCTTCCTGGACCTAGGAAGTGACAAGGTTTGAATAGATTCTACCCTACTTGAATCAATTCTGATGCCATCAAATGATACTATGTGCCCCAATAATTTCCCTTCCTTCATGGAAAACAATGATTTCTTGGGATTTAAGGAGAGACCAAACCTTCTGCACTTCAAGAAGACTTTCCTCAGATGACAACGGTGTTCTTTATCATATCTGGAAAAGACTGGTATATCATCCAGATAGATGATCACAAACTGATCCTTTTCCCCAATGAAGGTGATGTCCATGCCTCGTTAAAAGGTTGGTCCTGCGTTCATTAATCCAAAGGTCATTTTGGCACACATGAATTTGCCCCAAGGAGTAGTGAAAGATTTCTTTTCTCTGTCCTCAGGCAAGACAAAGATCTGATTGTAGCCATAAAATCCATCAATCATGGAAATCCTAGACGCACTAGTTACCCTCTGCAATATGTGTTCCATCTTTGGCAACGGGTAATTATCCTTCCTAGAGCTCCTGTTCAGATTTATGAAGTCAACATAGAGTCTGATTTCTCCACGTTTTTTTCTCACTCGAACTAGGTTGGCTATCCACTTAGAATATCTCAAAGGTACAATAATCTAAGCATCCAAAATATTCTTCACCTCCCTTTCCATAATAAGAAACAACATAGGATTTATTTGTCTTAATTTTTGCCTAAATGGTTTGGCCTCCTCTTTCAAAGAGATATTGTGTTCAATGAAACTGGTGTCATATGTTCTGAGATATTCATATGTCCAAGAAAACACATCATTAAATTCCTTTAATAGATCAGTATACTCTGCCCTCTTCTCTTGTTGGCACAGGGGTAGACCCAGGGTTCAACGCCACAACAATGCACCAACAAAACCCTAACTACTAGCCCTTTCGGCAACACCTGCAAAGTAGATGAAGTCTCACCCGAGGTAGAGGCAGGGGTGGTTGCAGGACTCAGATGTCTGCAACCTTAGTTGGGACACATATCTGTGATTCTAATATTTAACAAAGAACTCAATAGTTAACATTCATCAATATTCAGTATCAGTTACAACACAGTTAAACCTTAATTACAGAGCATCGCAATATTCAACCAGATATAGCATCTAACAACACTTAGCACAATGAAATAGATTAGATCTAGAAGATTCAAGAAATAATCACATGTATGTCAGTCAGATCTAACATCCACCCTCAATATTAAGCACTAAACATTGACAAATCATTCATCTATATTAAATCACTAAGCATATTAACATATAAACAAATCAACACATCGCACAAAGCAGAGGAACACATGTACATGGTTCACCCCCACCCTGGGGATATGTCCACCCACTCTTTGTCTTCTTTATTAGCTTCTTCAATCGGTTACATACACAAAGCCTCAAAAACCCTACTCCGCAGAGGACAGGAGATCTGCGCAGCTCTCTATATCTTCCTTCCTCGCGTTACAACACAAAGCCTTCCACAGTCTCTTACAACCACTTGCAGTTAGCTCTGCAAATCTCACATAGTATTCACCAAAGAACTTACAATTCTTGATCAAACAGATCTAGTTCTAGCACTTAGCCAACTTGCAATTGCCCCTTCTTACATTACCTAGCCTTCTATTTATATATTACAAAATAGGCCTAAGCATGGGTAAACCCATAGGCCGACATTCCCATACCCGTTACATAATCCCAAATCCAAAGAAGGGCCCTAAAAGGGGCCAAGATCCCACGATCTCCACTTCATCTTGCACTCCACCTTCGACAGCCTATCGAAGTCCCAAAATTAGGTCAAACATGTCCAATAATCCTGAAAACTTGGTCAAGGGCCAACAGGCCCCCAACACTCACCTGTGACTCTTCCTGAGTCACTCTGATTAGACTAGTTCTTCTTCGAAAGCCTCAATATTGGATCAGGCTACTTTGACTTGTTGTTGTTCCATGACCTCTTATTCAACGAATTCTTGTATGATTGCTTTGTTGACAGGTCCCTCTAGGCATTTTTCGATTACAGTGACGACTTTCTCCAGTTCCGCTCCTCGACCTTTGATCTCTGTGAACAATTGGTAAGCCTTATCCTATACAGGTTGGAGTCTCTGAGTTACTTCCATAAATCTGCTCTAGATAGTGTGAACCTGTTGTTGGGGAGTGCACTACTCCTGGTATTGCTTTATTCTTTCCACACCTGACAGGGGCTTCACCTTCGCCTGTATCGTTTCTGCTTGATACTTTGCCTCTTGGAACTGCGACTCTAGTGCCTTCAACTTTGGATTGTTAGTTAGTTGCTCATAGGTCTGGGCACTGCTATTAGTGAGTTTCTTACATTCCATGGAAAGGGTCTTTATTCTCTCAACTGCACTTCAAGAAGTTGCTTGTCTTTGGTCCCTCACATCCTGCGGGGTATTGGGCACTGTGCGGAGCTCTAAGTATGTGATTCATTGTTGTAGCTTCTAGATAGATTCTATGAGATTCTCTACTTGATGTGTGACTCAGTCTTCTTCTTGTGGATCTAAGCTTATCACAGAGCAAAGTGCTCTATTGACTGCTTCTTTCACTTCGAGTTGCTCTGCGAGCAACTGTTCTTTTTCTTGTTGCATATGGGATTTCGCTTCTTCAAACTTTGCCTAGAGAGAAGCCTTCTCTTGCTCTGCAAATTTGGATTGTTCTACAAGTACACCTTGCACTTGCTTCAGGGCCCGGGTGGCTTGTTCTGTTTCTTCTTGAGCATGACGAAGGTGAGCTTTGACCGCATCAGCTAGTTAGTGGAGTTGGGATGGCTCATCTCCCAACTCTGGTTCTCTTGATGGTAGGAGCGCAGTGGGGAATACGCAACTGGACTGAAAGGCCTATTGTACCCCTCAACATTCGATCTTAATTTTATCATACATTTCCTCCTGCTTAGCTTCTTGATTCTCCACGATTTCCAGTGAAGTGTCATTGAGATCTGTGATGATGAAGTCGAAGTCATCGGAAGTAAGCACAGTCTTCACCTTGGTCACGGTGGCTTTCGATTTCTTCTGGGAAGAAGTTTTTGGGGGAGAAACCTTCCTCTTCTTCAGGGGATCAACCTCGTCTCTAGGTGGTGTTACTTCACTTGGCTTCTGTTTAGCTCCTTTGTCATTTAGTTCTTCTACTTCATCATCATCTCCTCAATTAGGTGATACTGAAGCAGTCTTTCCTGAGGCATTGCTTAATTCTTGGACCTCTTCGGTCTTCTTCATTCTATTGGGCCTGAGTGTATCTTGTTATTTATGCATGGTTTCTAGGATTTCAAGGTCAGACATCTCTGCAAGGTCTATTGGAATAAAGAGGTCTACAGAGCAGTCGTTGGTGATCTCCTCAAGGGCTTCTTCCGTGAGCTTGTAGTACAACTAAAGCTACTCCTTATGTCCATCGGCTTGCGCTGTTATGTATATGAAGTATCGATCTGTGCAGAACTTCATCAGGGGTCAGAACCTCTATAGGGTGTTCGGAGTCATCTGCGGTTCAACTTCGATGGCTCTCTTCATCTGAAGATAATAGGTGTGAAAAATAGCATTCGACTGCCACTGTTTGTTCATATCACTCGAGTACCAAAGTGAAGTGAAAGTCGTGGCAAGCGACTCGAATGGTTCAATATCTGGGAAGGTCACACCTTTCGACATCTCCCAGCCAACAAAGGTGATGAGGATAAGGGGCCAGCTAGAGTGAAACTCATAGCCCTGATTCTGTGCTTCACGACAATGTAGTTCCAGTTGATTAACTAGGTACTTTGCCCAGTTCATTTGTAGGCCTTCCATGCACTTCCCTGTGAGGTAAACAACAAAGCCTGTGACCTACATAGGTCTGTTCTTCCTTACTAACTTTCTGGCTATTAGCTGGCAGGATAGGCGCACTGTGCCATTCTGGATGGAGGCTATCTTGTAGCCTCGCATTCCATTTTCAACATCGTTGTATGTATCCTTGATCTTTAGTGCTAGCACGTGATCTGTGTCTTTTGCTGGATAGAACTCCTACGGGTCGGGTACATGCATACTTAATCTCGTGATCCTATGGATCAACGTCAGGTCGGCTGTAATCCAACAGTCTATAAATAAGTAACCACTATGGTAACATGAAAGTAATAGCTTGACATAAGCATTCACTTCCTGGTGCGTTATGAAGTGTGGGATATTCATGACATTTAGTAGAGTGGACTGCACGAGGTTCATCGTCCACAGCTGAGGGATTATCTTTGAGTTCTTCCCCTTTGTCCTGGTCAGGTATTTGTATGGGGAAAGCATACTATAGTTCTTGCGATCTCTGAGGTTGAAGTCACTGAACTTCAACGCTGTGATCTTATCCTGCTGCACTCGAACTGTGCATATCCCCTTTGGGAGGTACGCAATAATCATGGAGTACTCCAAATTGCTTGGCATGCTATCTCAACTCACAACGCCGGCTAGAAGAGGGATGTAATCGGGCAATATGGATGGGATCAACTTCACATTTGCTAGGTCATCTTTGTATTTGGTTCTCTTTTCTGCTGATGGTCGGGATGATCTGACTCTGTGAGTAGTCGACGGAGAGGCTTGCAGTCCTCTCGTCAATGATGCTTGAATACTTGCAGACATCACTCTTTCAGACATTACTCTTTCAATCATTAGGACAATGAGAACTTCTTCAAAAATTTTATCTGCAGTGCTAAACTCGTTCGACATGCACGCTCGTGGTTGAATATATCGAGTTCGAAGAGTAACTTCATAATGCAATGGAGTAGATGGCGATAGCGCGATGATCACTGCGCAAACTTAACTACTCTGCAGACTTAGATTCATGGTTAGAAAAAGTGTTCTCATTGTGTGGCACGATGGGATAAATAGATAACTTGAGAATAGATCTCTTGCAATGGTTGAGAAGCCTCCATTAACTTAGTTATGTCTATTATGGCATNTGGTGGCGAACTTTCTGATCATAAATTCCTTTCTACCCGTTCGGGATGTTGGTCTCATGGTTATATTGTCTCTAACAGCTATATTTCTTCACCATGGCAAAGTGACATGTGACGCAGTTCTGATATCCCCACGAAGTTCCAATTTTGCAAATTTTCCTTCTGCGAAGTTCCCTCTGGAACCTCCTGTAACTTTTCGATTTTAACTCTTTTTTTACTTAGTTTTCTAGCCTTCTTTCCGGTGAGCTTCATCTTAGAATTCCTTCTTCCATTTTGATTCTTGTCTTCTTTTGGCAAAGTAACTTCGCGCTGGTGAGGTTCTTTCCTAGAAATCAGGGGTAATACTTCATCTGTATCTGGAATAGGCACTTCAGTCATTTACAAATCTTCTAGTGTTATTTCTACTTTGACATCCAAGTCTCTGGTCTTAAATAGCTTTGCTTGGTTCTCCTGTTCTTCAATCAAGTGTGTGATCCTCCTAGTCATGAAATCTTTTAACTCTTTCTTCTTTTTCTCTACAATTTCTTCTTCTTTCCTTCTGGCCTAATCTCTTTCAATCCAAGGTTTTCCTAGTAACATAGCAAATGGAGCGTTGTTTTCAATAAATTTGGCAAATTCAAATTCTTCCTCTATCAAAGTTCCATTGGTACTCATAGATATCTAGGTAAGTCTTCCACATAGGTTTATCAACTTTCCTCTGAATAATCCTATTCCTCCTAGTAAAGGAATCATAGCAGGCTTTCCTATAAGTTCCCAAGTTCTTTAGGTCATGATATTCACCTATGTTTCCTCATCCAGAAGACAGTCAATGTCGAAGTCTCCTATTCTTACTTCAATGCATTATTTTTCTTTGAAGATATCTCATAAGATGACATGTCGGTGGTCATTCAGGGTTTCTTTCATCTGTAGCAATACTTTTTCTGATTCTTTCTGGGGTTCTTTCGTAATCTCAGTTGCTTGACCTTTCTCGTGGTATTCTTGTCTCATATTCATCCTTTCAACCTTAGAAATCATTCTATAGAAATCCAAAACTTCATGGTCCATAGCTTTGCAACAGAGGCAACTAGTTCTTCTTCTAGGGCATTCCTTAGCCAGATGTCTCGGTCTTCTACAATTGTAACAAAGGGTTAATCCTCTCTTTCTCTTAAATGATCCCCAACCTTTCCTATACTATGCACTAGGATCATGGTAGCTAACCTGCAAAAACTTCTTTCTAGGATCCTGCATCCATTTTTTAGTCCAAACATTCTCTCTACGCATAGGTATAACATATCTTTCACTATTCTTATTAGATCTACCCATACCAAATCTTATTTCATCTATTAGTTCCCTAGTTTTTAATATAGGACATATCTTATTAAACATATGTAGATCTATACTTTAGAAACAAAAATTTCCACTAATCTTATCTTCAGTAGAGCACAAAGATTTCAAATCTAAAACTTTTCACTATTCTTACCTCTATCAGAGCATGGAGATTTTCATATCTTACCTCTTTTCTTCGGATCTGACCCTTGCTGGCACAGAGATTCATAGATCAAGTAGAATACTATGCACTAGAGAGACAGATCTACACACAGAGCTTTCACAATTTCAGGTCGGATCTTTGCACAAAGCTTCTTTTTCCTTAGTTCCTAGCAATCACAGTTTCAGGTCCCGACAACGAAACTATTTATTGGCATAGGGGTAGACCCAGGGTTCAATGCTACAAAAACACACCAACAAAACCCTGACTACCAACCCTTTCGGCAACACCTGCGAAGCAGATGAAGTCTCACCCAAGGAAGAGGCAGGGGTGGTTGCAGGACTCCGATGTCTGCAACCTTAGCTGGGACACAGATATGTGATTCTAATATTTAACAAAGCACTAAGAAGTTAACATTCATCAATATTCAGTCTCAGTTATAGTGCATCTAAACCCTAATTACAGATCATCACAGTATTCAATTAGATCTAGCATCTAACAACACTTATCATGACAAAACAGATCATATCTAGCATATTCAAGCACTAGGCATATGTATGTCAGTTATATCTAACATCCATCCATAGTATTAAGCACTAAGCATCGACAAATCATTCATCTATATTAAATCACTAAGCACATTAATATATAGACACACCAACACATCGCACAAATAAGAGCAACACAACATGTACGTGGTTCACCCCCACCCTGGGGCTACATGCACCAATTCTTTGTCTTCTTTATTATATTCTTCAATCGATTACATGCGCAAAGCCTCAAAAACCCTACTTCGTAGAGGACATGAGATCTATGCAACTCGCTAGATCCTCCTTCCTCGTGTTACAACAAAATCCTTCCACAGTCTCTTACAACCACTTGCACTTAGCTCGACAAGTCTCACACAGTATGCACCAAAGCACTTACAAGTATTGATCACATAGATCCAGTTCTAGTACTTAGCCAACTTGCAACTACCCCTTCTTACATTGCCTACCCATGGGTCGACATTCCCATACCTGTTACATAATCCCAAATCCTAAAAAGGGCCCTAAAAGGGTCTGAGATCCCATGATCTCCGCTTGGTCTTACGCTCCACCTTCGACAGCCTATCAAAATCCCAAAATCAGGTCAAACATGACCAAGAATCCTCAAAACTTTCTCAAGGGCCAACAGGCCCCCAACACTCACTTGTGAATCATCCCGAGTCACTCTGATCAGAATAGTTCTTCTTTGAAACCCTCAATATTGGCTCGGACTACTTCAACTTGTTATTGTTCCATGACCTCTCGTTTAGTGATTTCTTGTATGACTGCTTCGTTGACAAGTATCTCTAGGCCTTGTTCAGCTGCAGTGATGAATTGCTCCGGTTCCTCTCCTCGACCTTCCATCTCTGTGAATAGTTGGTAAGCCTTATCTTGTACAGGTTGGAGTCTTTGAGTTACTTCCATAACTATGCTCTGGATAGTGTGAACCTGTTGTTGGGCAGTGCGCTACTCCTGGGATCGCTTTATTATTTCCAAAGCTGACAGGGGCTTCAACTGCGCCTGTATCGTTTCTTCTTGATAGTTTGCCTCTTGGAGTTGCGACTCCAATGACTTCAGTTCTGGATTCTCAGTTAGTTTCTCGTAGGTATGGGCACTACGATCAGTGAGTTTCTTACATTCCATGGCAAGGGCCTTTATTCTCTCAACTACGCTTCGTGCAATTGCTTCTCTTTGGTCCCTCACATCCTGCGGGGTGTTGGGCATTGTGCGAAGCTCTAATTCTGTGATTCATTGTTGTAGCTACTAGATAGATTCTACAAGCTGCTCTACTTGATGTGTGACTCGGTCTTCTGCTTGTGGTTCTAATCCTGTCATAGAGCGGAGTGCTCTATTGACTACTCCTTTCACTTCGAGTTGCTCTGCGAGAAACTATTCTTTTTCTTGTTGCATCTGGGCTCTCTCTTCTTCAAACTTTGCCTGGAGAGAAGCCTTCTCCTTCTCTACAAATATACATTGTTCTATGAGTAAAACTTGCACTTGCTTCAAGGCCTGGGTGGATTATTCTGTTTCTTCTTGAGCGTGATGAAGGTGAGCTTCGAGAGCATCAGCTGGTTGGTGGAGTTGGGCTAGCTTATCTCCCAACTCTATTTCTCTTGATGGTAGGGGCGCAGTGGGGACTGCGCGACTAGACGGAATGGCTTGATGTACCCCTCGAAGTTCGATCTCAATTCTATTGTACATTTCGCTCTTCCTTAGTTCCTAAGTCTGTCGACTACCAATACATTGGATTCTACTTCTAGGGCTGCATCTTGCATATGAGCCATGGAAGTAGCTCTTCTTTCTCTAAGCAGGAGGTAGAAGTCAGGGTCAAAATCACTAGCATAAGTGATTTTGGAAGAGGCTTCAATAGGCTTTATCTCGACAGCAATTTTATTGTACGTCTTGTTGAATTGTTTGGAGAAGTCAGAGACTGATTCTCCCTCTTTCCTCTTCAGGGACCCAAACTTTGTGATATAATACATAAAGTCTTTTTTGTCCCCCCACTGCCTCAAGAAAACATCATATAGAGATTTAATCCCGGTAATAGATCTAGGAGTCAAGCCCCTGAACCATTTACTAACCTCACCATCAAGGCTCTCGACAAAGACTCCCATCCAGACGTCTTCATTTTCAATATTCAGATTATCTACATAACTGTAGAAGGCAACAAGTTTCTCTTCAACATCTATGTCTTCTTCTCTAGTGAACTTGGCCATATATTTCAGGTAATCTCTAGCAGGGAGAGAATTCATGGGTTGAGGTAAGACCAAGGGGGCATATCTTGCAGCCATTATAGCATCCATTCTATTTATAGCAAGATTAAGACCTGCCATAGGGATATGAGGTGGAGGAGAACCAGGAGGTGAAGGTGTTAGAACAGGGGAGGCTGGAACTGAGCTTCCAAGAGGAAAGGGAGGCAACATAGGATTTGGATAAAAAGCTAAAGGGCTTGAGGGAACAGGGGTCTCTCTTTCCACAAAATCAGTAGCTCTAACGGGAGGAAGAGTGGTAAAGCGCGAGGAAGTAAAATATTTTGAGGCATTGGGTCTAAACCACGATACGACCTCAGGGGAGAGGGGAGTGACAATGGTTTTTCCCTCCAATTTCAGACCAGAAGGGGAAAACTCAATAGGAATGCTCCCAAAATTCAAAGTTCGGGAAACTTCAACAAAAGGTTTAATAGAAGGCTGAAAATCAGAAATTGGAGTTCCTATAGGATAATGAAAATCATCAGAAATAACTGGTTCAGTAGTAGAAGTAACCTCATGAAGGGCCTTTCCCTTTCTGATAATTTTCTCTAGGTCATCTTTAGGTGTTGCGAAAGGTAGCTGTGGAGTAGATTTCGCGCGTCTACCTATGGAAGCCACAGCTGAAACAGTGGAGTCACCAATAGATATTCATCAATGGAGTCACCACAGTGGAGTCGCCAAGTGCACAGTTGCAATGTTGATTTAATGGGCTCTGATGCACTTTCAGAACCAGTAAGATTTTTCATTCAATCCTAGGGAAAATATTCAACTTTGTCCCTGGCAATGACGCCAGAAATGTTAGCACCAGAAGTCACCTCTGGATTACGGCAGAGGTAAGATTGATACCCATCAGATTTTATGTCACAGATTAATTATAAAAGGGTCAATTGGGCATAGTCTCAGTAAAATATCGTCTTAACTCAGAAAACTGGACTGATATGCAATAGCAGGTGAGGTCTTCATTTAACTTTAGACAATAAGTTGTAGTAAAGGTGAGTAAGAGGAAGACATCGATGCGAAAATGCAGAAGTATGCCAAGGACATCAAGTCTTTTGACAACCCAAGGAGGAACAATTTAAACACAAGAGCTTCTTGAATTTAAATCTCATAGAAACTGAAAGGAACCATAACAACCCTATAATCAAACTTTCATCATAATGCAGTCACAATAATTCAAGTGAATCATTCAACCATGAACTCTTTCAACATCATAAGGAAACAAGAGGGAGTCAGAAGGTTGACTGTCATTAAGAAAGATGTCTCAAATGCATATACATAACCATTGACTTTTCAATACGAGAGCTTTGCTCTACCATTGACCCTTACAAAAATATCAAAATTGAGTATTTATGCTCAAAAACAAAACACAGAAGCATAATCGAGGAGCTGCATTGAAGGCATTATGTGTGCATGCTTCATGTCAAATTGTGCGTACAGTCTCTGACCAAACGTGAACTTCGATCAAACGCAATCGGACTTTAGAACGATCCTGCTGATGAGTTGACTAACTAGCGGTCCTTTTTTTCACTTTCTACTTATGGCAGGAATGATGTTCAACCACCACCAACCACCTTCATAACTGCTTCATTAGGATCAGGGAATGCTCAAGTCAGTTGTGCACTTGTAAGACGTGGCATCCTCAGCATACACCATCTGGATCTGAGTTGGATTCTTACGAGGAAGTCTGACGACCGACATGGCTACTGACGAAGTAATTGTCACACTCGATATGGAGAAGTAGAGAGGAGATGGCTAGGTGGACAACTGTGGACGGACAAGGGGACTAAGGATAGAGTGGGGCCACAAAAGTGGGAGCTGACGTGTAATGGGATGGAGATGATGTGGAGCAAGGGGGCACATGTGGGGGAAGATG